>CABHPQ010169629.1:22398-44526 GCA_902168405.1 Peromyscus aztecus
CTACAATGCATAGAGTTTTGATTTACAGAAAAGATTTGACTTTAAAATACATTTAAGAGACAGACCCACTGGAGACCATGACTGATTAGTGAGGTGTAGAATATCAAGGATAAAGGACTCCCTTATACACGTGCTTACTGTGTAGTAAGTGCAGCTGTTCAGGCACCAACCCTTCTGTTCAAGTTCAGGAACCAAGTCTGAGTCTTCTGTTCCTCACTGTGAAGTTCATTTCATATCTGCTGCTACATGGTAAAGTCAGCAACGCTATTATCACTGACAATACTCTGGCCCTTCAGACCTTGTGTGTGTGTGTGTGTGTGTGTGTGTGTGTGTGTGTGTGTGTGTACACACATATGTATATACAAACAATCTAGATCTGCTTGGTTTTGCCTCTGTTGGATTAATACCATCTACCTCTTCATTCATGGCACTGCATCATTCATCAGGCAGAACGTGAACGCTGGCTTCCAGCGATGCCCACAAGGGTTCTTTCTGGGTTTTACAGACAATGACTTCAATGAACGCAAGTCTTCATTGGAGGACACAGGAAAAAGAGATCAGTAATTTGCTTTGTTAGCCCACCTTAAATCTGTGCTTGGGAATGTTCTAGCATGGATAGAAGGATATGCCTTCCAAGCACTTCTTCTCTTGAAAGCTTCAGGCCACAACCAGGTTTGGTAGAACATGGGGCTCGGGCGATCCTCTTCATGTTGGCTGCACACCTACCTTCCACCCTCTTCCACTGTACAGAACATGACCAGAGGCCCCGAACAGCTCCAAGTGTGGTCCATTCCGTGAAAACAGAACATGCTAATAAAACCCTTCTGGTCATACTCATCTATGTAAGAGACTAGGGGTGGAAACGTTCGGTGTCACTCCCATTGTTTCAGGAGCTGAAAGGCCAGGCTAATTCCAGAGAAACAGACCACCTTCTCTTTAAGACTTTGTTCTTGTTAGCAATTGTAGAGAAAGCTGACAGCTCTGACCCTGCAAATGGGCTGGGCAGACTGATTGCTGCTGCCCCGTAGTCAGAGTTTGCCAGCCTCCTCAAGCACCAGAAATACCGACAAACTTGCTTTCATAATAACACGTGCAGATTTCTCTGTCTTAATAAAGCCCTTTGTCTGTTCTCTAAGCCTGTCGAGGCTGCATGGCCTGTCAATGTGTGTCCCAGATGGCAATCATAGTCTTCCTCCCAAAGAGAAGTTTCCTCGTGAAGATTGGTCTCTTTATTTTTGTTTGACAATTCAAGTAAAGAATGCCTGTCATTTATCTGGCAGGGATTAAGACCCACGGGAAAGAGTATGGGGTTGCCATACCTCTCAGAGGTGAGAGAAGATGTTAATTGGGAAGGTCTGTTAGTAGTGTAGAGCAAAGGACTTGCCGCAGGCCTTAGTGAAAGCCCGTGTGACCACTCTTGGGGCTAAAGAGCCTGTGGAGAGGTGGCACAATCATCCTGGGAGTCTCTTCCACTGGGTCGACATCATTCCTTCTCTCACTGCAGCATCCATGGATAATTCTACAAATTCATTATTTCTTCTCTGCTGAGTAATCATTTTATACAGAAGAACTTCTCCTTCCTGCTTATTTACACACACACACACACACACACACACACACACACACACACACACACACACACACGGAGTCAGGATTTTTATTCTAGTCAGTGGGATAAAGTATACTGCGATCACTTCTCCTGATTCTCAAGCTGTCCCCAAATGAGAAATGTGTGTTTCTGCCTCTGAGAAGCTAAATGACCTGGGGCAAATCACTTTGCTTTTTTGAATTACAGTTTCTCATCTTGTATGACAAAGGAGTTACATAGAAAAAAATCTTTCATTTCCTTTTCTATGTGTTGATCTGAAGAACCCAAGATACATAATTTGCCTTTTCTTCTTTTTCTAAAGGTCTTTCCAAAATTGTCATTTTTGTTTTGAGAGGATTATTTGCATTCATAAAACCATTTAACTAAGGCATAATAGTGGTCAGTTTAGAGCAACACATGACTAGGTAGCCCATTTATTTCTTCACATAGGGAGAAGGAGGGAGTCTGGCCTTTTGTATCAAAGGGCTTGGATAATTTGGAATCCCCTGACCCTCAGCGGGGCAGATTTGCCGCTTCCTCTAACAATGGCAGGGCTCCTCAGATGGACTCCTGTTCTCACCCACCTCCTCATCCTCCCTCACATCCCCCATCATTTCCCCCACCCAGAGATGCCCAACACCCAAAGCCCCGAGGGTCTCTCTTTCCCTTGCATGCTTTCATGGCCTGGCATTTGATCTTGTTAATGAGAACTGTCGGGGTGATGTGAAGAGGGTGCTGCATGTGTTCCCCACACTGGATTTTTCACTGACTCCTTACTGGCAGGCCTGGCTGCTGCCTGGCTACATTGTTCTGTGCACTGTGTGTGCTTCAAAGCATCCCCCTGCATCTCCAAAAAAAAAAAAAAAGAAAAAAGAAAAAGATCATCTACCAACTCCAATTTTTAATTTCCTTTTTAAAAATATCATTTTAGCTAGTCGGCAACATATATTGGTATTTCATGGAGTTCTAATTTTAGTCTTTCTTTCCAATGCTGAAGAAAACATTAGGAGTCTTTCTGAGTTAGAATTAAGAATAAAGAAACAAGATTAAAAACAAAACGAGGAGCGAGTATGTGATCTGCTTAAAGACGTTTGTTCACTTAGATCAGAGACCAACAAAAGTCTCTGGTGGGTTTTGTGTTTTCATCATAACCAGCTCAACAACGGCACAGTTAACGTGCATAGGGTTTGTTGTTTGTGTGTTTTAAATATTCCTGCCTGTCTCTAGTGTGATAGGAATCTCACTACCACAACGGCTCATCTTTCCAAAGACTTGATTTGGACTAGGGGCCATGGGAGGGAGATTCTTTATAGAACATAAAAGATAATTATAGACAAAAATCAGACCAGTGCAAACTTTCCTTTCCTCGAATTCCCTGATGTTTTATATGTTTTATATGTTTTGCTCACATCTCTAGCTAGTCTCTTCTCGGAGGAACTCCGGGGAGAAATTATTGTTGACTTAAATACAGACTGTACACCGGAGTTTAGACTCTGTAGCTACGCATCCATCAACTGCTAATCAGAAACTGAACAATATCTTCGAGGGTTAAGAAGAGGGCAGACTCGGCATTTCCATTCCGTTCACTCAGCACGTTAGTGCCCCAGAGCTTTTGGCTTCGCTGGTAATTTGCAGAGGACTTTCTGAAGGCTGAAGCTCCTTCGTCTAAAGACTCTGAGGAAATACATTGTTCTTGTTACCGACCGGAGACAGTTGCCATTCATGCGAGAGAAGAAAGCAGCTCTACTGTGGGGCATGAAATCAAATTTTCCAGGTAACAGCAAGTAATTGATATCGTGGGGTGACCTTTGCCTGCAGTAGCCCATTTTAATCTGCGGTGCACAGCCACGGGCCGGCTCCCCCGGCCACTCCCACACGCTTAGCCTGGAGAACAACGTGCCCGGGTCACTTCTATGTCTTCCTTGGAAGTGTCCCCATTTTTGCCACCTTTGTCCATTCAGCCTTTGTTTGAATTGAGACGCCCCCGATGGACTCATACATTTTTTATGAAATTATTAACCTATCCACCTGTGACACTAAATTGGAATCAGATTCATCAACTTACTCTGTGGTTCCTTTTTAGGGTCGAGTTTGTTTGGTTTGGGGCGTATAACATTGCTTTTTTGTGGGTTTTCAGGTCCTGCCTTTAAAAGTGTATTCATCAGAAAGTTTTTTGAAAAACAGAAAGACAGAGGCCTGGATAAGCCAGATCATTTCCCCCCTACTGACTATTCCTTTATATGTTTGAAATGTATTGTCCTCTTCCGGATTGTGTCCCAGCATCTCTCACCAGGAATGAGCTTCAAGACGAATATTGACCATATTTAAATATCAGTTTAGGATGGGAAAGGAAACTGTTAGGAAGATTGTACATGCCTATCTTTGGGAATTGCTCAAGAATTAAACCATTTTGGAAATTCACTTTCTGAACTATTGCTAGTCTTGAAATTCTTGACATTGAGTATGTAATGGCTTTCAAATCAGGATTATTTGGTTCAAAGCTCAAGGTTTTTGTAAATGCCTTAGGTAAGGAAAAATGGACTGAAAAATCCTAATGTAGCAATTTGGGACATAAATTATATAACTGCGAAGAATAGAGTAAAAGATCACAGCTCCTAGAGCCAATTTAGATTTTAATCAGATTTTTCATTCCGATTTTAATTAAAGCATTTGACTTAGAAAAATGACTATTAGTAAAACTGACTGCCAGTAAAGCAAAAGAGAAAAATTAATTGGAAAAAAATGTACTGGGCGGGCTGCTCTGGAGATTTGTAGCATATGCCGGGAAAGGGAGCAGAAGAGAGCTTTAATGAACTCTCAGAACGTACAGTAGTATTTCTCTTTCCAGACACAGAAAAATGTGTGTGTCACCTTTTCTCTGTGGACTCTGACATAAGGGAAAACAAGAGAACCACCTTTTTTTTTTAATTTAAAAATCCAACAATAACTTCAAAATAATAGGCTGTAGCTCATGGTTAGCTTTTCTTCCCTGGTCTAGTCTGGCTAATCTCTAAGATATGAATCGGTCGGCTTGTATTTGCTGAAGCTTTGCTTGTTTGCCTGGGCACCGGGAAGATGATTGAAGAGATGTCAGACCTGGTTCCTGCTCTTGGGAAGCATGAAGTTTTATTGAGCAAACAAGCTGAGGGGGAAACCCTGAGAAAATGGGTGGCAAAACCCTGATGCTTTGAAAGGTAAGGCGACACTTACCTGGTTTCGTCAACTCTACCAAGTCTAATGACTTAGGGGATTGGAAGGCAGACAGAATTTGGGCAGACACAGGTAAGTCATGAGTTGTTATGATGATATTTTATTTGTGCACCCCAATAAAGCTTATCTGGGGATCAGAGGAAAAAGCCAGCAACTATATTAAATATAGAGGTCTATTTAATATAGTTGGTCAGGCAGTGGTAGTACATGCTTTTAATGCTAGAATTTGGGAGGCAGAGATTCATCCGGATCTCTGTGAATTCAAGGCCACACTGGGAACAGAGCCAGACTTGGTGGCACACGCCTTTAATCCCAGGACTAGTTAACCATAGAGGTCTGGAGGTCTGGACAGACAGACAGGAAGTGATAGAGGAGGGCAGAAAGAGGAAGTGATGAAGCTGGGTAGAGAAAGGAAGTGAGATGGCAGGACACAGAAAGGATATAGGTGTGAGTATACAGGAAGTAGCTCTCTCTGGAGGCTGAAGAGTTAGTAAGGTGAGGTTGACTTTGGCCTGTCCTATTCCTCTGATCTCTCAGTTTTCACCCCAATATCTGGCTCCAGGTTTTTTATTAATAAGACCATTTAGCAATTTGTCTTACAAGTTGCTCCTTGAAAGAGGGTAGTTAAGCATCTCAGGGCCAAATTTGACTCGGATTGAAAGTTCAAAGGGGCCCAAGGGGGACAGGAGTCGGCTGTACAGAGCGAGTGAACCAAAGACATTCACATCAGATGAGATGTTTGTTACCTGACATTTTCTGAAACTGTGTCCTTTTCTCTGTACTGTGTCCCCTCACTGTAGGCGCTGGAGGTCTAAGGGTGAGGATACAATTCTGAACATCGCGAGACAACAAAGACTGGCCCAGCACGCATGGACAGAAGTGACAAGAAAGGCCTCCCCCGGATCACATTTAGCTGGGCTTTGAAGGACACGCCAAGTTTTGCCAAGTCGAGAAGAAAGGAAACACAGAAGTGGAGGGTCAAAACTAATTGGAAACTTAGGCTGGCAAATTAAAGATGGGAATTCAAAAATCCACCAGAAGAGCTGTCAGTGCCTACTTTAATCTTAGCCAACCCATCTATGGGTTTTCCCAAAGGGAAAAGTCAGAAAAGAAAGGATTGTATACCTTGTCAAACACAAAAACTTTATAGAGACAAAAAAAAAAACAAAAACACAGCTTAGAACTGTCAGGGAAAACATTGGGGGCTGGGGAGACAGAGCGAGTGTGAAACTCCAGCATCCATGTAAACAGCCGAGCAAATGTGGCATCCACCTGTAACCCCAACATTTGGGAGTCAGGAACAGGGGCTACGCAGGGCAAGCTCGCAGAGAAGCGGTGAGCTCCAGGTTTTAGCGAGAGACCTTGGCTTAGTAAATGAAGTGGAGAGTAATAAGTGGAAGACACTTAGCATGAGCTCCAGGTCTCCACAAATACACACACACACACACACACACACACACACACACACACACACACACACACAAACACACGCACACAAACACACATACACATGTGCACAAACAGGTGCCTGCACACAGGTTCCCCCCACATATGTGAATTCACACACATGACACAAACATGCATAAGCCAAAACAAAGGAGAAAAATTTGGTTAGGTCATAGCAAGGATTTGCACACACGTACACACAAAGGAAGGGGGAGAGAATAATAGGGGGAAGAGAGGAAGGGAGGGAAGGAATGGATCCCTGGTAGGGATGGTATGGGCAATGAGCCACCTGTGTGCAAGGGAACGTGAAGTGAGTGGTCACACTGAGGCAGAGAGCAAAGAGTGGGATCTGAGGCAGAGCCAAGCTACATCCTTCAAAAACCCGCTCTCAGTGACTCACCTCCAGCAGCCAGGTCTCACCTCCTGAAGCTCCAGCAATCTCTCACAACAGTACTACCAGCTGTTGACCAAGTATTCACACACCAGAGTTTGTGGGGAACATCCCTCACACACAAGGCACAATACTGGGCAGGCTCTAAGTGTCCTTGTGCTACTGGGAAATGTCAACACAAGAAAGCTGGAGTGACGGAAAAGAAGTCAGGAAGGCTGGGGGTGGGAAGGAAATGCAAGATTACACACGGTCCTGGCTACCGCGTCGCAAGAATCCACCGAGTGACAGAGCCAGCTGTTTGCCAGAGCGCCCTGCAGGAAAACCCTTCACTCAAAACCACGCAGTCCAAGGATGGAGAGCAAGCCTTCTGTAGACACTCTCTTGTCTCCATCTGTCCAGAGGAATCCTGTTGAAGTTAATCCCCCCTGTCCTCCTGGGTCGAGTCATTTTGGAAATGACTTGGCCTATTTTGGAAACACATTTCCTTCAGGGAAGTAGATCGTGAAGCTTGTGGAGTGGCCTCTTATACAATTAGAGCGGAGTGAGGGGGTGCTGAAGACCGTGCTGGAGACTGAAGTCCTGAATGAATCCGTTCCCTTCCCTCAGCTGCCAGACTTAGGACCCCAGGGAGCTGTGAGGCTGGAAGGATTTGAGGAGGCCTGACCACACATATAATCACTCGTGGTCAGTCTTCTCGTGTGCCAAGAAATTTCCAGGGCCATCGCTTCTTTGATTTCTGCAAAATTATCCTCATGCAGCCCAGTTCCTTGGGTCTTCCACAAGGGCAACACGAGACTTGGAGAGCAAAACCCTCGTGGGCTTAATGTTGTCACTTAGGAGTTCTCTGGCCAGCTGGTTAAGCCAGATGTGGAAGAATGAGGACTGTTGTCCTTAATATCAAGACTGAGGAAAAAGTGAGATCCTAATCATGTTTGCTTACGTTTGACTTCTTGGCCAAAACAAAACAAAACAAAACAAAACAACAACAACAAAAAACCTTCTTTTTAAGTGGGGAGGGGGTCGAGTCCTGTTGCTTGTGTCTGTTTCCTGAAGACTTGATCTTCTCAGGAAAGGATGCACAGGGAAGAAGAAATACATGGCAGTTAAAACACAATGCCTTTGGAAAGCCAAGTCTAGGTGGTCCTGAGATGTTCAGAGCCAGAAAAGTGGGTGTCTCCAGCACTGTCCCAACTGACAAATGCAGGAATTTGGAGCCTACTGAGGACCAATACTTCACCAAAGCAAGAGGAAGCCATGCTTCGAGTTTCTAGACACACATTGAGGTGGAGGCGGCAACCAGGCCATGGCAAGGACCCCAGGCCTCCCCTGGAAGGGTTGCTCTTAGACCTGAAACGCCGGTCATATCAGCAGCTGGTTGGCCACTTTGAGTCCATGGGAACTTCTCAGCTGATGGCTCCTAATTAACCTTTGTCCTCCCTCCCCAGCTGTATATAAATCAGAAGGGTCCCTGAATTTGCTCTGCATTTAAGTCAACTGAGGCCCTGAGGCCAGCTGCCTTCTGTCTGGTCAAGCCAATCCTAACGTACTTTTCAAAAAATAAAAACAACTGTACCTGAAGCTACAAACAGGCAGGCTGTGTGGGTGGAAGAAATGAAGGCAGTTTTTTTTCCCTCCTCTTTTGTCTGTTTGAATCTCCTGTTTTTCAAGGTCTCCAATATGACTAATTAGAAGAGAGAATTCAGAATAATGCCCCTTTCTAACTAAACTGACAGTCAAAGGAACCAATTTGATTACCTTTGTCTAAACAATTGGGTATTGTGCAAAATTTTCACCTATTGTGTATGCTCTTTTCAAAAATCCAATCAGTTCCACACCGCTTTATAATTTCTGATGTCTCGGGATAATGTTTAAATTGGCTTATTTTTATGAAAGGAACTAGCTACTTTAGCCTTGTCTAAGAAATAACATTGTGAAATTTCCATTGTGATGTGCTCCGTAGGTGCTTGTAGTTATATTGTTTCTAGAATGTTCAGTGCCATAATATTCAAATTTCTAGGCCCACGGAGCATAGTAAAGTGTTGATGTGATACACTTCAATTAGAGCAGAGAAACAATAAAGTGGAAATATAAACAGTATCAGAGACCTTCTACGTTCCTGAAAATAGGAATGGGAGTTTAAGCTGATTTGTTTATTTGTTTTTAAAAAGAGAAGCATTGTGGGGATGACGGATGGCTAAGTCTTTAAGAACACTGGCTACTTCACCAGAGGACCTAGGTTCCCTTCCCAGCACCCACATAGCAGCTACAACCATCTATAACTCAAGCTCCAGGGCAAAAGACATCTTCCTTGCTTCCAGGGGCATCAGGCACTCAAGTGGTCCTTAGATATATATGCAGGGAAAACATCCATTCACACATATAGAAGAAAATAGAATTTAACAATAGAAGAGAAGCATTACAGTAGTCGTCACCTGTCAGGAAGCATCAATTCCCTGCTCCCTAAGGATCACCATCTGCAAGAAGTCGTACCTACATTCACACTTTCTTGATTTTAAAAATTGTGTGTGTTTTGTGTGTGTGTGTGTGTGTGTGTGTGTGTGTGTGTGTGTGTGTATACGCGCACATATGGAGGAAGCCAGATGTCAACCTCAGCGTGAGTTCTCAGATGCTGTCCACGTTGTGTTTTAAGACAGGCGAGTCTCACTGAAGCTTCAGTTCACCAAACTGTCTAGTCAGGCTGGTCAGCAAGCCACAGGGAATCCTCCTGTGGCTGCTTATACAGCACATGCAGTACAGACAGGAACCACCATCCACTGTTAGGTTTCCCTGTTGGGTACTCCGGATCAACACACAGGTCCTTGTGAGTGTGTGACGAACCCTTTACCGGCTGAACTATCCTTCCCAGACTCCTGTCATTTCAATCTTTCTTATGGTACACCTAAAATCACCACCAAAATAAATCAGTTCTGTGTTATGTCACACCATCCCATGTTCTATACTTACAACAGTGAGTTCAACTGAATTTGGCTGGTTAATTGGAGAGGGAGAGGCTGGAGTCCTGCGTCCTCAATCCAGTGGGTTTACAGCACTGAATTCCTGGACTAATTGTTCTGGTTTCTGGCTGCCCCACTCACTAAGCCCATCACATTGAGGACACTGTACAGAAAATCCAGAGCAACCTGGGTAGACACACAGGCCAGGACTCCCATCCCTCTCTGCCTCTCCCTTTCAGGAAGTTGACCTCATTTCACTGTCCCGAGATTGTGTCAAATAGAAAACAGAAATGTGAAGTGTGCAGACAGTTAAACATCAGGGAGTTAAAGAAAAACAAGCTATGCTTGGGGCCTGAGGGAAGTAATGGCGGTTGGAGGGTGGGGGGTGGGGGCCGTCTTCTTGAGAATGGTGAGATGCTCCACAGAACCACTCCTTGGCAACACCGCCGTGACAGCAAGAATTACTTTCCAAAGCACCCAGTTAGGATCTCTGGAAATTGTCCTAAGGGCATACAGAAAATTAAGAAGGATTCATTCAAGAAATCCCAGTCGAGTTTGGTAAGAACAGCCAGAGTCTGTGGCATGTGAACCCCAGTCCACTTTCCACCTCCCCAACACTCCACAGTTCTAAGACTCAGAAGGTCCATGCTAGGTGTGTGTGTGGCCAAGCGCAGAGATACAGCATTGGACTAAGAAGGGTTGGCCGTGGTTTTCTCATCCTCTTCCACTTTAAGTTTCAGAGACTAAAGTCCTACCAAGTTTAGCGAGGTGGCCATTCCCATTGTCTCCAAAATCCACACTGAGAAGAGAGAGGTTGCATGCACCACAGCATGCTGCTGCCCTGGTTCCTCTGGCCTCCGCTTGCTCATAGTACTAGTTCCAGGGTGGTGGGAGTAAGCCAGGAAGTCCAGTGGTTACAGCCCCTACCAAAGGCTCTGTTTCTGAGAGAGGAGGGAGGGTCCCACTCACCCCTAGTATGGAGCAACAGCTGAGAAATTTTACCCAGAGGCTAAAGACCTTGGAGAGAACCAAAGTTCTCCCCTGGGAGCTGACTATGTTTGAGACAGACCACTGGTGAAGGTGAAGCCTGGGGACACTCTCAAGAACAATGGAGATTTGGGTGGCAGGCTATTAAGAGCCAGCTGGTCACTTTAGGAGAGCAACAAGCTCACTCCTAGGCCAGCTGCCTTCCTCAGAGAAAAGAGGGGAAGTGTTTTTTGAAAGATTTCCCATGTTAAAAGAAACCTCAAAACTATCCCACCAAGGTGACTGGACTCCACAGGATTAGATTATGAAACAATTACACACCGGGCTGCGTTGAAAACAACAGCGTGTCCGTCAGCCAGGAACGAAGGAAATGCTGAGTCTGATAAGATCCTACAAGGGACAGATGGGACGGGAGGTGGTGGGGAGATGACCCACAAAAGAGGACACGGTTCAGGCTGCTGCCACCCTAAGGTCACCTTGCACACAATCGAGTTTCTGTCTTCTGATGGTATCCTGAGCTTCCTGAGATAGGAAATAACTATAAAAATGAACCACCCAAATGATTCAGTAAACAAGTCAGAATAAACCCCAGAGAGAGGAAAGAGACCAGTCACCAGCACTGCTGCAATATTTTATCTAAAAGCATCCAGTTTCCAATAACAATTGAGGTGTGGAAACAAAGTTGAGAAGTGTGTCCCATACACAGGGACATGTCAAGCAACAGGAACCACCTGTGAGAGGGCAGATCACCGGAGCTGCCAATAGAGACTACAAAACACCAAAGGAAACATGCCTTCAAATTAAAATGGTCTGATGTCAATGTCTAATGAAGCAGAGAATACCAATGAAGAGATAGAAATTCTCCAAACTATAAATCGTTTAGAATTCTTCGAATGAGTCACTAATTCATGTCATTACAGACCCTCCCTTATACATTTGTGTGATCTTGAGTAATAAACCAGTATTGTTTTATTTTATTATTTAAATTTTCCAGCTTTGGGAAACTGAGAGCTAGTTCTCTTTTTAATATATGTTTATTAATTCCTTGAGAATTTCCAACAAGCGTACAATGTATTTTGATCCTATTCACCCTCATCCCCCATCTCCTCCCAGATCCACCCATACCACCCAACCACTCTCAGCTTTGTGTCTCCTCCACCCCCACCAAGTCCAGTTTGACTCGTGGGTGTGAGGTCATCCACCGGAATGTAATCTATTGACCAGGGGCCACACCTTAAAAATAAATAAAAAAGCTAATTCTCCCCAAGAAGCCATCAACAGTCAAACAGGCTGGCTCCTGGGTCTCTTTGACAGGGCCCCATGAATGTGTATTTCGTGTTTTAGGTATTGTGGTCAATTGTAAAGAACTTCATTATTGTTGCTCTAAGATGCTCTAGTCTCATTTTGTGTATTCCCAGTTTCAGTTCTAGAATCAGCCATTTCCCCAAAGCATCCTACATTCTTTTATTGAAGAATGGTCTTAGAAATTGAGACCTGGGTAGTAGATTTACTCTTGGCTTTTCTTTTTAGAGTAACGTGGATGTTCTAAAACCAATGGCATTATGGCTGTGCAATTCTGTGGCTATACTTAAAAACATCAAGTTTCCCACTTGGTGTGTGTGTTCTTGTGTATGTGCGCATATGTCTGCACATGTGTGCATGTGCACGTGGAGGCCAGAGGCCAGCCTCAGGTGTGATTCCTCTCCAGGCGCCATTCACCTTGTCTTTTGAAACAGGGTTTCTCACTGACCTGGGCCATGCCTGATTAGGTTAGGCTAGCCAGCCAGTGAGCCCCAGGAGTCTGCCCAACTCTGCCTCCCAAGAGCTGGGATTGCAGACTTGTGTCGCCAAGCCTGGCAGGACCTCACACTTGGGTGGCCAGTACTTCACTGACTGAGTTGTCCTTCAAGCTCAAACAAGCCCACTTTAAATTCGTGAATTATGATATGTGACTATCAACGTACAAGAAAAATAAAAATAGTCTGGGGAAATATACTGTTTAAGCAAAGAAGAGATCCATAGACAGAGGCTAGAGAATGGCAGATCCTTTGCCAATTAGAATCCAGCATGGAGCCTCAGACCATCAAGAAGAATACATTTGGAATGGTGTCTACACACCACTTAGTGGCAGGAACATTTTTAAAGAAAATCAGACCATTTCAAATCATTCAAGTTCTAGCTCCCTCCATGCCTTGGGGAGTCGTACATGTGGCACTCTTTAATTAGAGCTTTGAAACAATGGAATGGAAAGAACAACAGATCAAAACCTCCTACATTCCTGGAAATACTCGGGAGTCTAAACTAATCTGTCCGTAATGGGAAACACAGCAATGGTTTGGGGGCAACCGCGGTGAACCTTTAATGCATTCTGTCTGGCAAAATGTCTCCGTTCACTGCGGTGAAACAAAGGCCTAGGGCTATATTGTACTTCCACAGCCATTGAAAGGCACAAGGTTGAACAGGTGTGAGTACTGCCCGTTTTCTGAGCACACTCAGAATCCAAGGCTCCTTTGGTTCTGTGTGTGGGAGGACATTTATTGGTATTGATTTTTATTGTGTAGAAGAAAGAAGGATAATGAGGCTTCAGACCAAGATAGCCGTACAGACACCTCTGGAGTTTGTTTCATGAGGTGTCTGGTTGGTTTCCATTCTTGCGCTTGATTTATAGTTTGTTCCATGGCCAATGCACTTGAATAAGCACAGATGTAAGCACAAATGTATATAAAGAGATAGATAAGGATGTATACAGCCTTCCATAGCCATCATCCACAAATTCAAGCTCTCATGGGTGGACCGGAAGTATTGGGTAAAGATTGCATCTGTGCAGAACATGCAGCGATTGTTTTTTTTTTTCTCATCACCGTTCCTGAAACAACACATTCCCCCCCTCCTAAACTATTTAGAACCATAGCACAGACATTGCGTTAGAAACTATAAGTAATCGGGAAATTATTTCAAGCATGCAGGAAGATGTGCGAAGTTTCGGCACAAATGTTGTATGTCCTTTCGTATAAGAGATTTGACTGTTCCCAGATTTTGGAGTTCCTGGGTGGTCCTGGAACCAACTTCTTGCAAGTACAAAGAGAAGACTATATATGGTGAGAGCGTAGAGTACTGGTTAAGATCCATCTCTGTAGAGTTAGATTTAGTGCATCCAAACTCTGCTGCTCATCAGCACAGGGCCGGGAGTGTTTCCTCTCTGGCCCATTAGACTACGAAAGAAGTAAAGTGGGTGTGTGTGGGGCGGGGGGAGGGAGGGAACTGAAGAGATGGCTCAACAGTTAAGAGCACTGGCTGCTCTTCCAGAGGTCACAGGTTCAATTCCCAGCAGCCACGAGGCAGCTCACAGCTATCTGTAACTCCAGTTCCAGGGGATCCAACACCCTCACACAGACACACATGGCAGGCAAAACACATAAAAAGAATTAATAAAATAAATTACTAAAAAGAACAAAAAGAAAAGCAGCTTTAGATGGTAAGCACAGGTGTACAGGCAGTGTTGATATTGTTGCCCAGGGAGTTGACGTTGTTGCTTATTCCCTGGCAATAGAAACAGACGTATCCAATTGCACACAATTCCAATTGCACACATCATGCCTACAGGAAGACACTCCCACTGATAGAGTCCTTTAATTGTGTCTTATTTCCTCTACTTTGAAAACTATTTTTAATAATTATTTCTTATGATCACAAAAGTCATTTGTGCTCTCCACAGACGCTTGGGAAGAAAAGAATTAAGAAGGAAATAAAAGAAAAGAAAAGAAAATCACCATTATTCTGTCTATCTTGTAGAATAGGTAATCAATGTTCACATTTTCTTCCCTGTATTTTTTTTTTCTGTGCATTTAACCTGCTTGAGATAATGGTGTTTATAGAGTTGGTCCATTTTATACCAAGCATTATAAAATTAGTTATTTCATCAAAATCACTTATAGGCTTCTTGTTAAATATGGCATATTGACCGAGTGTGTTTATATCCTCTCCCCGTAAAGACCATTTAGAATGAGAATAAAGGAATTTAAAATGTATACAATCGCAGAGACAAAGGGAACACGAGACAGACAAGGAAGAGGCTGCGCCAGAAGTTTGGAAGGAAGCGAAGAAACAGCCCAGTGACTCCAGAGCAGGCAAGGCTGCAGCACCCCACGATCTGCGGAGGTAGACAGTCCACAAAAGGCAGCCCTTTTTTTTCTGAATCTTACAGAATTCAGCAGGTCAGGTAGAGGACTGAGTGTCAGTAGCTACCAGTGAAGGGCAGAATGAGATGCTAACCATAAAACAGGAACTCTGATTGAAGTCTGAAGAAGGAACTGGTGAATTATTCTCAGCACACACACACACACACACACACACACACACACACACACACACACACAGAGAGAGAGAGAGAGAGAGAGAGAGAGCAAGCACAAAGTTCAGTCTCTGGAAAAACTGAACTGAAGAAAATCGGCTACAGCAAGGATGGATGAGAAAGAAACACGAGAATATGTCCTGCAGGACTAAGAGAAATTTGGAGTATGAACTGGGAGACTCCTCAGTTCTCTTCTCCCTTTCCCTCAAAGATGCTGACAGCTGGGCCAGGAAGATGTTTTGACTGGTAATGGGCCTGCAGGACAAGCTGGGTGTGCTGAATGGGGTCCACAGAACCCATGTAAACCCAGGACACTGTAGCGGTCTGTAAACTTGCACTCTCCCAGGAAGGTGGGAGATGGAAGGACACACAGAAGCTAGGCGCCCCGCTAGCCTAGCAAGCAGTGGTGAACTACAAGAGATGCTATCTTAAACAAGATACAAAGCAAAGACTGACACCTGAGATTGTCCTCTGGAAAGCATGTGCCTACACAGGCGCGCGCGTGCACACACACACACACACACACACACACACACACACACACACACCCCTCAGAATATTAAGAAATTTTTAATGAAAAATACTGTATGAAAATAAATGCTAAAAGCAGGTGTACACACCAAAAAGAAGAGTGGAAGATTCTTCACCATCCCCCACCCCACCTCATCCCTCCCCCACCAAAGTACATGTTCCTGTAGAGGAGAGTGCTAGGTACTATCATGTGACAATCCTCCATCATGAAAGTTCAGCCCACTGCATGTCTTTCAGTAAGGAATGACATTTCTATATACAGTCTCACTCTTCACAATGACCCGTGACAGATGTCTTTTAAGAAGGATATCCTCATTAGGAGGCTGCTAATGTCCTGCTCTCCTCCCAGACAGACTACTAGATCCTGGTGCCCAGCCTCTGGCACTGAGGTAGGGCTGAAATCGCTAGTTCTTCCCAGTGGCACCGGAGTGGATGGTTGGTGTTACCTGCAGACTTACAGTCCAACATCAGATAGGCATTGTACATAGCAAGAAGTTAGACCTATGGTCGCACATAGGAAATTAGTGGACAGAGAAGCAAAAAAAGGAGGCTATTTTAGAGATGAGAAGCGTGTGTGCTAAATGTGGTACTTGAGTCAAGAGACTCCCAGAAAGTAGACTCAAAAGGCAAATTAACAGGGGACAGAGAAAGAGAAGAAAATTAGAGAATTAACAGGAAATCCAGTGCTTAAGTAGTGTACTTCAAACAAACAAACAACAACACAATGCAAAACAAACAAACAAAAAACAGGAAAATGGGGGGAGGCTTTCAAAGAAATCATTTTAAAAGTTAAGTTTCTAGCTTTAAGGGAATCATAGAATTCCCAGCCAGATGAAAGTAAACACACCCAATAGAATAATATTCTTTGAAATGTGAGAATACCAGAAAGAAACAAACCTTAAAAGCTTCTGTGGAGATCAGAAATTTATATATACATACATATATATATATATGAATTCTTTTATAAAGGATTTTAAATCTTTTATATTTATTGCGTCTGTGCATGCGTGCATGTTTGTGTGCTAGTGCAGGCATGTGAAAGTCAGAGAAGAACCTGGGTGTCGGTTCTCTGCTTCCACCATGTATGTGGGTTCCGGGGATTGAACCCAGGTCATCAACTTTGACAGTTGTCCAGCCTCTGTCTTTGCCACTGAGCCATCTCTGTGGCTCCGATATCTGATTCCTTTTTTTCCCCCCTTTGGTTTTTCCGAGACAGGGTTTCTCTGTGTAGCTTTGGCACCTTTCCTGGAACTCACTGTAGCCCAGGATAGCCTTGAACTCACAGAGATCCACCTGCTTCTGCCTCCGGCGTGCTGAGATTAAAGGTGTGTGCCACAACCACCCGGCTCAATATCTGATTTCTTAACAGCAGTATTTGAAGGTAAAAAGTGCTGAGGAAGGATTTCAAAATTCTTAGAGGAAATTATTTTCTACATACCATCCTACAACAAAGTATGGGAGTGAAAGAGACAGTTTCAGACAAGCATATTTGCTTTTACCATTTCTGTTGGGCACAGTAGTAGAAACCCTAGCCATGGTGATCAGTCAAGAGAAAGAAGTAAGGGGGCTTTCAAGTTGGAAAGCAGGTCATTCAACCACCCGTTTGTAGATGCCATGGATGGACATTCATCAAAAGACAGCCGATGGCCAACACAGACCCATGGGAAAGTAAGATGTCCCCCCACCTAATTATAATGTCTGCTGTCAAAAAAGCAAGAGGTAAGTTTTGGAAAGAATATAGAGAAAGGGCAACTCTAAGCTGGTGGTTTGGGAATGTAAATTAGTGCAAGCATGTGGAAGTTGTACAGCATGGGGTTTCCTCAAAAAACTTATACAAACATATACATATGTACAAATATACATTTTATATATATTTTTTTTCTCAAGTATAGGATCTAATGACCCCACTGCTGGTTACATAGTTAGAGGAAATTAAATCAATATGTGGAAGAGAGTATCTTGACTCCCATGTTTATTCACAATATCCAAAGTAGAGCTTAACTTACGCCTGTAACTCTCACACTTAGGAGGCTAAAGCGGAAGAATTTCCAAGAATTCAAGGCCAACCTGGGCAAATAATATGTTTCAGGCAAGTCTGCACTACACAGTGGATCACTTTCTCAAAAAGCTCCATTAGTCAAAATATAGACTCAATCTACATGTTTATCAGTGGATAACTGGGGGTGGGATGGGGAAAGGTGTTCCATAAAAACATAACAGAATACAGTTCGTCTTTCAAAAAGAGTGAAAATCTGCAAGGGGGAACAGACTACTAAGGAATGGGCAGTGATTACCAAAGAATAACTCGTAAGAACATGTTCATCGGGACCTTCTATGTGTATTATGATAATGCAAGAATAATTTCAGCAATCATTTAGCGCTAAGATCAATAAGATCTTTTTTCAGGTAGAAGCATCTTATGATGTTTAAAACTGTTAGCATGTATTGATAACAAAAGCAGAAACTGAAGGGTATAACTCAGTGGCACAGTACATGCCTACCATGTGTAAAGCCCTGGGTTCAATTCCCAGCCCACCTTTTCCCTCCAAACTTTGACTGACATATAAGTCTTATGAATATTTTAAATCTCTCTAAAGATGATGCATCAACCCCTAACAGCCTGCCCCAGGGATGACTTACCCATGATTCACCATTACCACTAGCAAGGTACAAATTTTCTGGGTGTTCCTTGTCAACATTTTACACTGCCAACCTTTCAAATGTTTAGGTGTTCTAGAAGTTGTGTTGTATTCCTTGTGGTTTTAACATGCTTTCTGCTCATGTTTTGTACTCTTACATGCTCTGCTTCTGTGTGTTTGGCTAGTTTAGCTTATCACAGAGGTAGAATCCTTCTACTAATGGCATATTTAATTGACCACAATGTCCTCCAGGCTCACTCATGTTACAAACGCAGACTTACTTTCTTTATTCAGCTGAGTACTTTCTGATGCTGTTTATACTGGGTTTCGTCTATCTATTCATCTGTCAGCAGACACTTGGATTGCTTCTATATTTGAGCTATCACGACAAGTGTGGCACTGGATAAGGGCATTCAGGTGTCTCTTCAAGATCATGGTTTCAATACTTTCAGACATATCCAAGAAGTAGGATTGATGGATCATATGGTAATTTTGTAAGAAAAAGTGACCCCCCCCCACTTCATAATACAAACGCTCTCATTTCATAATAAGAGCTGTAGAGGCTTAGAGTAGTGAAATCAGCCAGGCAGTTTATTTAAGGACCTTGCAAGGACCTAGATTGAGTTTATGAAACCTAAATGCCTGATGTTTCCTCCCATTTTTGACGATCAGGAGAGCACAATGCTACACATTGCTTAGGTATTATCTTTTCCTCTGTCCCTTACATTTTCCTTTCTCTCAACAAAAGTCATGGGAGGGTTCATCTGTGTGTTTATTTGAAAGCTTCTTAGCTGCATGGTCTCTCAGGCAAGTTTGTCTGCTCACAGTTATCTACTCTAAACTTCTAGTTTCAAGGGAGGAACTTAATGGAACTCAAGTGTTGCAGGGGATACCTAGACCAGCCGGTGTTCTCAGGGGTCTAGTGTTTTCTGTTGATTTATACCTGGACCTGAACAGTCTCCTTTGAAATTCTGTTTGCAGTTTTAATACTAGCAATTCTTGCACTCCTGTCACTAACACTTGCTCATGTTACTTTTAATACCAATGGTTCTGTCTTTTATTTAGAAAATCTTTCATTTGTATTCACAAGTGAAATGGACATATATTTCTTCTTCTTTTTTTTTTCCTGTGAGGTTTTTATCAGTCTTTAGAACCTGCCTTACTTAGAGATGCTATTGCTGTGAAGAGACACCATGACCACAGCAACTGTAATAAAGAAAAACATTTAATTGGGGCTGGCTTACAGATCAGAGGTTTAGTCCATTGTCGTCATGGTGGGAAGCACGGCAGTATGCAGTCAAATACGGTCCTGGAGAAGGAGCTGAGAGCTCTCTGTCTGGATCAGTAGGCACCAGAAAGAGAGGATGACACTGGGCCTGGCTTGAGCTTCTGACGTCTCAAAGTCCACCCCCAGTGACACACTTCCTCAATCCTACTCCACACCTACTCCAACAAGACCACACCTCCTAATAGCACCACTCTTTATGAGCCTATGGGGGGCCATTTTCATTTAAAACACCACAGAACCAAAACCACATTAGATTTATTTTTTTTAATGATGAAAAAATATTTCTCTTTTTCATAATTATACATTCATAAAATAAAACAAGGCTTACACATCATGTAGTATCAGAAAAGGAGCTCAGCCGAGCTAAAAGAGTCCTCTTTGGTTGAAGCTGGAACAATGGTGCTAATATTGGATTACAACTCACAACACAAAATACATGTCTGCCAAATTATGCTGATATTAATTTATGAGAGAAGATGGAGGGTAGTTTTTCCTCATAGAATTCTAACTAAAAGCTCAAAAGATTCAGGGAAATTGAATATCACCATCAGAATACCAAGTATTCATTGCTCCAGGCAAGATCTATCCATGAATGCTAAAAACGAGTGGGCCATACACTTCAAGAAGAAATACGATTTGCTTAGCCTCAAAGTATCCTCCCCCAGCCTCAAAGTATCTTCCCCCAAATCTTTGTCAATTACAAAGAGAAAAACAGTAGCTTTGTGGTGGAAACGCTGAGTAGCCGCCATCTCCACCAAGAGCTCAGGGTTCACACTCCATTAGAGGAAATATGCGCACTATGTGTCATTAAGAGGAAGTACAAAAAACATAGGTCTTGCAGTATTCTGAACAGAAATACATCAACTCTTTCTGAGATTCAGAAAACAGCATCCAAAAGAAAACCAAAGAGGAGTCTACATAATATCTCACCAGGCATCTTCAACGTCAAAGTCACGAAAGGCCGGGAAAGGTAAACTGTGATCCATTGAAGAAGGTGAAAGAGAAATAACACATACAGGCAGCCTAAGACCCTGAAACAGCACACAGGTATTAGTGGGAAAACTCATGTGACCTGAATGAAATCTGTACATGGGTTAATGGTAGGTTAGTTATAGTTATCTTAGTATTTCTATTATGATTAAGCAAGAGCTTAACGTTTGGGAAAACTAAATGAAGATTATCTATGTTCTAATTTTGTAAGCTTTTTAATGTCTACAATCATTTCAAAATAAAACTTCCACTATATAATTGTAAATGAAAACTGTGTAACCAATATGAATATTTGTTTAGCTTTAGACTGTTTGTGTGCTGAACACTTTCAAAATGCTTTTTGGAACAACTTTTATTAATTAGGACTTAAATGATTTCTTCAAGTATTGTAGATACCACCTATGTGGTTCTCTTGGATAGTGTTTTTTAAAAGGAAAGTGCTTAACTGAACATTTTTAAATGATTGTTACTTTAATATTGAATCCTCTCACATTTATTATTCTTTGTCAGATTTTTATTTTGGTACTGATTTTGATAGTTTAGATTTCCAAAAGTTCTGTTCATTTAATGGGGTTCAAATTTCATATGCATTTTCCCTCTTAACATTTGGTGTTCAGCACTTCATAGATCCTATCATTTTTCTTGATTATTTAGAAGTATGTGTGTGTGTGTGTGTGCACGCGTGCAGCACAGGGACACTCACATGTGAGTGAATAGTTGGAATATTGAGCAGAAATAGCTTGGGCCTTGGCTCACCTCTGTTTCTCATTTGCATGTGTGAGTACAGTTAACACCAGTGCTGTTTTATTCAATTTATTCATTTCCTCTCCTCCTTCCCCTCCTCCTCCTCTTCTTTTTGTTATTTCACTATTTCTCTTCAGTCTTGTTCCTTATCTTTTCCCCTATTTGTGAGATGAACTCTTACCTCAGTTTTGCTCTTAGCCATTTATTCTAATATATTCAATATATTTTTAAGCTAATAGTATTTGCTGAACCCAGGCCCCTTCAAGCTCTAAGAAGTAGCTTTGTGGTATATATATATACCACATATATATATGAAAATTCACCCAATTTGGAGACTTTAATAGAAAGAGGGAGAGATGAGTGGGGATTCTTTTCATTAGCGGCTCCTCCCAATAGTGTTTTCTCTGCCAGATATTCCCGGTACATGAGGAGCCAGAGCTGGAGAACCTGTCTGTTTGGCCTTGGGGCAGGTGGCACTGGCAGAAAGCTGCACAGGAAAGCACAGGTCCTAACCCGACTGCCACATGCTGCCATGTGTCCCGCCTCCAGTCCACAGCTGTTACTACTTTCTCTAGGCTTCCCCAACCAACACACACATAGCATGCACACGTGCACACATGCATACACACACACACACACAGAGAGAGAGAGAGAGAGAGAGAGAGAGAGAGAGAGAGAGAGACTGAGAGACTGAGAGACAGAGAGACAGAGACAGAAAGTGGTTTCAGTCCCCTTAGGCGTTCTCTTGATTTGTGCTTTTGGTTGTGTAGAGCTCTTCGTTTACTTACTACTGCTGTGATAAAGACCGTGACCAAGCTTGGGAAGGGAAGGGTTTATTTGGCTGTCATTGATGTTGGGGGATATCCAGTCACACTGTGAACCCCAAATTTGCATTTGCAACAATTAAATAAAATGAACCTTGGGTCAGGAGGCTGTGTTAGCGACTAGTTGACAGAAAGTAATCATAGAGCCTCAGAGTGCATCCCGGAGAGACAGAGAGACACAGGAA
>CABHPQ010169630.1:0-43883 GCA_902168405.1 Peromyscus aztecus
TCCTGAGGGCAATCTCCTGCAAACTCGAGGTATCGACAAATCATAGCTATCATTATGAGGATGACTTCCCATGGAGAAGCCAGTGACTGGGGAATCATAGGCTCAGACTGATAATACCTATTATTATCTTAGAGGTTGTACTGAGACTAACATGGAACCAACACTGCTTTGGGGGCCTGATTTAAAAACATCCCACAGTTTTTTGGTTTTTTTTTTATAAAGATCTGTTGACACGATTTATTGGAAGCCATATCTATCAACATTTTAACTACTCAATAATCCCCAACCACATTAATAAAGTTACAGCAGAAAGGATTATGCTCACCAATCAGTATGTTTTAGAGGGTCTCCTGGATGCCTGTTTGTGGAAATGGATAATGTATGAGGAACTGTGAGTTGACTAAAGACAGGAGAGACCCAGTGAAGTGTTGCCTCCATTCACCATGTGTGAGACCAGCAGATTCTTCAGCCTCCATTTCCCGGTATATTGGATAACGTTTAATAGGACATTTCTGAATCCTGTCATGTACATGGTTACTGTCTCATTTCGCCATGATCTACATCACTATTTATTAAACAACTATATCCAGGTATGGCATGGCATTACTACCTCTGCTTTGTTCTGAGCAGCAATACCCATAAAACTGCAGAATTGCCATGCTACCACCTAACAGCCAGAATTTTCCCTGCTAAATTAAGACATTGAAAGTAGAGTACCCTACGTCCTCTGGATATATTTTATGGTTGTGTAGCTTGGAGTTCCTGTAGGTCTCCTAACAGTGGGAGCAAGAGCTGTCTCTGACTCTTTTGCCTGATTTTGGGATCCCTTTCCTCCTACTAGGTTGCCTTATCCAGCCTTAATATGAGAGGAGATGCCTAATTTTATTATAACTTGACATGCCATGTTTGGTTTATATACCTGGAAGACCTGCCCTTTTCTGGAGGGAAGAGAGGAGGACTGGATTTGGAGGAGAAGGGATGTGTGTTGGGGGGTAGAGGGGAAACTGCTGTTGGAATGCAATATTTGAGAGAAGAATAAATTGAAGAAAAAGTAGAGTACATTTTCCTATGTCCTGTTTGACATCTTCCCTTCCTTACCCCAGAACATACCCAGAAGCTGACACTAAGTTGTTATGCCAAGAGGGGCCGGGGAGTCTGACTGTGTCTTATCCTACTTTTGTTGATTTCTGGGTGACTTGACCAAGTCATGTAATGAAAAAACACTTTAGGACAGTGCCTATCATGAATTGTGTGCTCAAGTGATAGTAATGATTTTCATTATTTTTTTGCTCCTGTGAATATGTTCTTAAAGAGCATAGCACAGTGCCTGAAGTGTGGTAGACATGCTTATGGGGAAAACATACAAGGTTGAGCAAAGAGCCACCAGAAAGGATGACAGAGAATAATCCCCAGAGTTCAGTCAGGAAAGATCATACTCCTGCTAACACAGCCTGGAAAACCCAGAAAGATTCTGCTAGGTAATGAGGTGAAATTATCTCTAGCATAAATGTTATTAAGGTCTTCACCAACAATGCCTTCAAGCAGTTCCCAAAAGGATAAAACTGTCTCCAAGCAACTTGATTGCATCCTAGAAGAAAAGCTAAGATATTCATGGAAAAAAAAAAAGCAAGCAACAGTCCCTGAACACCAAGGTCAATATAAAATGGCTTCCACTCAATAAAAATTACCAAGCGCACAAAGAAGCAGTGAAAACAGGCCATATAACATAAAGATCAATCAAGTGAAGCACCCTAAAAAGATGTAGGTGATAGAATTAGAAAACAAAGACATTAAACCAGTGATTATAATTGAATTCTCTATGTTCAAAAACTAGAGGAAATACTGAGCATCACAAGTGAAGATTTATTAAAAAGTTCAAGACAGGATTAAAATCTAAAATACCCAAAATAATCAAATATACTGAAGTGGTTTCAAAGATTACACAGTGAAGGGGAAAATAAATGCTGATGAACTGAAAAAATAATATAATTAATTAAAATGAAGCAATGAAGGACAGAGTATGTGGCCCAACAATAAATCTAGCATGCTGAATGCCCTGGGTTTAGTCTCAAGTATTGGGGGGTGGGTATGACATTTATTCATTTATTTGTTGTATATTGCTCAGCCCACTTGGAAGAGACAGTTCTCTCCTTCCACCATGTGAATTGATAAGGATCAAGCTCAGGTCATCACACATGGTGGCAAGCACCTTTACCTTTTTATCCCTCTTCCCATCCCATAAAAATGATTTTTAAATAAAAGACAGTAAAATGAGAAAAAAGTACCATTGAACTTTGGAAATACTAAGTATCCTGATATGCGTGTAATCGGTATCTCTAGAGAGAAACAGAAAAGAGGAAATAGAAAATACCTGAATAGTTAATGGTGAACTATTCTCAAAATATGGAAACTATACACTCCAGATCCAAGAAGACTAACATACAAATACCAGAGACATAAAGAAGACTATGTTGAAGCAAATCAAAACCAAATTGTTGAAAACCAATGACACAGACAAAACCCTTAAAAATAGTCAGAGTGATAAAAGGAGAAAGGAAAATTCTTATCAAAGATAAATAGCCCAGAGTCAAATCACAGAAGCCTCAGAAATAGATCAAAGATGCTAAAGTGTCCATATCATGCAAGGCTATTGTGTGATGCAGAATCACACACAGAAACTGATAACAAGGAAGTGTCTGCTCATGTCACACAGCGTATATGCTGACAGCCAGTTGTGGTGGAGCACACCTGTAATCCAAGCACTTGGGAGATGGAGGCAAGAGGATCAGAGTTAAGGATAGCCTGAGCTGCATAAGACCTTGTCAGAAAGAGGGGGGAGGGGGAAGGAAGGGAGGAAGGAGGGAGAAGAGAAGGAGGGAGGGAGGAAGAAGAAAGGAACTACAGCCCCCAAGAATTAGATGCAGATATAGGACTTAAAACTGAAAATACAGTTGTAAAAACAAAACTACAAATCAAAGGGGGGAAAGCTGAGTTTAAAATGAGGATGTGTTTTGTGCTGAAGAGAAACAGAAGCACAACATATAAGATGTGTGGGCTGCACTTGCTCAGAACATGCAGAGTGATCTACAGCAGAAATGCTCATGTGAGAAGACCTCAGTGAATGAATTCAGCTGCCACCCACAGGAACATTTCAAGAGGCTTAATCCTTTCCACCATCAAAAAGGAGGGACTGCCTCATATCTTAACTGTAAGAAAACAGCTTGTGCTGATCACAAAATCAGACAAAACAAAACTGTAGGAAAACTACTGACTAATATTCTCCCTACAGGTTACTTCAAAGGTGTATCATGACCAAATGGTGGCCATCCCATAAACTCAAGGCTGGTTTCCCATGTGACACTCAGGGCAGTTCCTAGCACTAACAGTCTAACAGGCAACTCTAAATCATGAGTCTAATGGATGCAGGGGGAAAAATAACATTGAATAAAATCCAACATCTATCACTAGGTAAAACTTGCAGCAAAGTGGGACACAGAGGAGAGCCTCTTCAAACTCATTTTAGATATTAATGACTTTTACAGATGCCTCATCCTTCCCGGTATGATCAGGAAATAGAGGTCTGTGTGTCTTGCCTGTTCTGATCCAATGCAGTTCTAATACAGAAAAGCAAAGCCACAGTGGGAGAGGGGCACATGTGAAAAGAAAAAAAATATGTATTTGTTTGTTTTCTGTTTTTTTAGACAAGGTTTCTCTTTGTAGTTCTGGATGTCCTGGACCTTGCTCTGTTGACCAGGGTAGCCTGGAACTCACAGACATCCACTTAGCTCTGCCTCCTAGGTGCTGGGATTAAAAGTGTGCACCACCACACCCAGTGAAAAGAAAATTTTAAATTGCCTATTTGCAAGTGAGACCATCACCTGTATAGAAAAATCCTTTGGAATCTATTTTTAAATACCAATCATTTCTTCAGAATCTACGTAAAACTAATAATTACTACTAGTAACTGATTTTCACAAGGTCATAGGCCATAAAATCAATATACAAAAATCAATTGCCATTCTAAAGGCTAGTAGTGAGCTGACAGAAATGGAAAGGCAAGAAAATATTTACAAATAGCATCACAGATACTTAGGGATAAGTCTGACAATGTGCAAGATCTATACACTGAAAGCCTCACACCCTTAGGTGCAGGGGTTGTGTTGGAGTTGTGTCAATTGAGGGTGGGTACCCCATTATCAGTGGCTCTCTGCATTTTGACCAGCTATGGCCTTCTGTAGTGGTCTCCACTGCAAAAGGAAGCTTCTTTGATGAGGGTGGTGCTACATTTATCTGTGGGTGTAAGGATAAGTATTTGGAATGCCATTAGAGATGACACTGGTTTGGAAAGTGGTAATGGTAGGCTCTACATGGCGACAGCAGCCATAGGTAGCTGGCTAGGTGTATGGGCTCACACCTCGATAAAGAGCTACAAGCAGTTAATGACTGTTGAGAAAGGCGGAATCAATCAGTCTTCCCCAGAGACAAGTCCCAGAACTTGTTACCAAGTGGTCAATCCTAAAAAGATCTACATATTAAGAACACTATATGGAGGTTTTGCAGGTTGTATGTATATATATTTATTCATATATACATACATATGTAACAATAACAATTAAAGGAAAAGAGGCTGTGAATTTGAGAGAGAGCTAGGTGGGGAGACACAGGAGAGACTGGGGGAGGGGGAATGTTATAATATAGTATGCATATATGAAATTTAAATTTTTAATTAATTAATTCAAAAAATATAAAACCTTATCAAGAGATACTTTAAAGGTCTTAGGTTAAATGTATAGAAATTCATAAATAGACACAAGATTAATTAAGCTGTCAATAATACTCCAAACTGACCTATAAATTTAGTGAAATCACAATCTAAACAGGCTTTTTAAAAATAGAAATAGCATTCTTTTCAAAAATTCATACAGAGGGTTTGGAGAGATAGCTGAGTGGTTAAAAGGGCTTCCTGCTTTTGCCATTCTATAGGCTAGTAGTGAGCTGACAGAAATGGAAAGGCAAGAAAATATTTACAAATATTTTCCAGAGGACTCAAGTTCAGTTCCCAGCACCCATGTCAGGCAGATCACAATGGCCTGTAATGCCATGTGATCCAATGTTCTCTTCTGACTTCCATGGGCACCCCTATATGCATGGCAAACTCTTCTCTATTTCTCTTTCTCTCTCTCTCCCTCTCTCTCACACACACATACATAAATATGTTCTTTTTTTATTCAATTTTTTAAAATTTAATTTAATTTTATTTGCCCTGGAGGAGATGGGAATGGGGGGTAGGCCGGGGGAAGGGGAGGGGTCGGGAGGGGGGAGAACAAGGGAATCCGCGGTTGATACGTAGAATTAAATTATATTGTAAAATAAATATGTTCTTAATTAAATTTTTTATTTATTTTACATATCAACCACAGTTTCCCCTTCCTCCTATATGTATTTTAAAAAATTAATACAGAAATTTTAAAAATGGCAATAACCAAAGAACTTTGCAAAGTAGAATATAGTTGGTTTTGGAGATATTAAGAAATGTCCCCAAGGAGGAATGAAGATTAGTCAATTAAAATTGGCCCCAGGTGGGTCCTCCTATCCACATTTAATGACTGCATCTTTACTGTGACCCTGGATGTTAAGTGTCATAAACTTCCTTTCAGAGACAAGCAAATGGAAACAGAGTGTGAAGTGAGTTGCTCACTTTTCTCAAGCTCTGTCCATGTTCTTTTAGCAAGCATATACCTTTTGTACGATAGATGCTAGAGAAATGCCTTAGGTTCAGATCCCACTCTGCTCTTGCAGAGTCAGTTCCCAGCACCAAAGTGTGTGGCTCACAGGGGATCCCACACCTCTAGCTTCCAAAGGCACACATATGTGCACATACCTACACACACACACACACACACACTTTAAAATAAAATAAATCTTGAATATTAAAATGATAGAAAATGGATTAAAAATAGCTTTATTCCTTTCCCTTTTCCCTTAATTTTCTTCTTAGAAATACAATGAATTATTTTTTAAAATACCTCATCGATTCACATTGGGAGCAACCATCTTTGGACAACAGAATGTATGATTTCAGTGTGATAAAAACACAAAGGACTCTAGAACCTTTCTCTTTTCCTTATACCAGTATAGTTTCCTCTAAATGGCTACATTTACTCTCTTCTTCTAAATGTTGCAATGTAAATCTTTTTTAAGTCTCTAACGTCTGTATTACTAACGTCCTCTTCAGCTTGCTCCTCTGCCAATTATTGCACGCCACCAACTACTTAAAATTAGCGTCATAACGAACCCCGTGGTTAACCATTGTCAGGGTCCAGAGCTGACCTACTTCTTCCTGGGTCTGTGAATTACCATCAGGTTTTCTCAGAAGCAAGAATCTGGACGGGTCTCAGGCTTGTTTTAATGGAACTTGGTTTACTATTTTAGACGTCAGCTCCATGCATGAAAGGTGTTCTCTCCCCAGCACAGTGATTGATGCTAATGTGAGGTACAAAAGAACACCCCTGCCTCTCACAGCCGTTTTCCTTGACAGTCCTGTTAGAATCAGCTGAGTATCTTGTTGAATTCATGTCTGAATTCTCTTATATCCAGACAAATGCTTCCCTTGCCTGTTTCACAGGAAAGAATTACACCATTCTACTCCCACTCAAAAAATCCTAAAAACACATTCTTCTTATTTCTTCTATGCCAACTAGTCTCCAAAATCCTGAGATGTATGTGCATGTGCTCTGTCCCCAGAAGTGAAAGCTCTCTTCCACCTCCCGCCCAAACACCTGCCTTTCTCTCTACTTTAAGCTTTGTGTTGGAGCATCGTGGAACATGAGTGAATTTATCTGCTATTGACAGTAACATGTTAAGGCCAGCTCTGCTATCATGTTTTCTTACTGTCCCTCATTTAAAGTCCCCAAATCTTTGGGAAACTCCTGCACTAATAGGGGAAAAATAAAAAGAAGTGAGTGTTTTTCATGGCAGAGTCCAAATTCCTCATGCTTATTCAACTCAGAACATTATCTTGCATTTACTGGTTGTTCAAAGGACCCACTACCTACAAAAGGATGTGCGTGTGGCATCTTAGCTTCAAGTACACGTTCAAGATTGGGATAGGAAAGATGTAGAAAGACAAAACTGAAAGGAAGAACAATAACTAACTGGTCCAGTGCTGCTCAGAAGAATGCTGCAAGATTATATACGAAGGTTGATTAAGAGACATTGCTCAACAATGCTGCCAGGACCCAGGTCTCTAATGGGCAGTAAATTCTGGTGTCATAGAGGCCTCTGAAGTAGGAGAGATAACTGGTGGAGTCACAAAGAGTGTCCATTGATATAAGAAAAGTTCTTTCCCACAGACATGTCCAGAATCTCAGGCACCTTGGAATGCTGTAGCCTATGGTTCTCTCTGCAGAACTTCCCGGAGCCGGCTAGAACAGAAAAGTCTGAGCATGTCCATGGCTTCTTCAAAATATTTTTTAGTTCTACTCATGGTTTCCTATTTCCAGCAAATTACTGGTAAAGCTCTAACTGGCATGCCAACCTTCCAATCTCCTTCAGGAAAAAGGGGACTAAGAAGAGAAATGGGTCATTTCAACACTCATCACCACCATGAAGCTGGAAATCTGGTTCTTTGGAAATAGTGGTGTATAAGGGGAGGTTGAGTTCTTCCCCAGCCCATCTCAGCCAGAGGCTAAAGGATTAGAAGGGGCCGGGTGATACCACTTCTCTCTGTCAGCATGATCTTGGCATATGTTTTCTAAAAGTCTGTGTAAACACTTGACAAAGAGGTTGTTAAACATCAGGTTCAGAGGCTGTGTCTTTAAACTAAGTCCAGCAGAATGTAAAAACTGACTCCACAGAGACCTTAGGAGAAATTCCCATCTGATTGAGGGCCTCCTGCTCTATGCTTGGGTTCAGATATCCTGAAGGGATTGCACTGGAAAAACACACCCTACGCAAACATATCCCACCTAAGCTAGACTAGGACCAGATGGACTTCTGATTTGAACTTCACTTGAAGAAACTAGGGCAGTCTAATAAGGATGAACGTCAGCCAACAGCAGTCAGGTACTTTTTGAGTGAATGGTGCATGTTAGTAATGCATATCCCTGGATGTATTTGTGGAAAAAAAAACAAGGGATTCAATCCACTCTGTAGATGCTGACCGCATAAGCCAGGACCCTAGGGACTAATCAACTTTCTGTTGCCATCTTTCTCCCATGGCTCTTAGCCAGGTAATTTTGTATTGGTCCCCAGAACACACCAGCTCACATCTATTGAATGATCCATATATACCTTGGCTTCCTCCCATGGGTCCTGATTTACCTCTTTATTTGAATGGACTTTGCAGTTTATTTAAATTATATCATATTTCACACAATAAAAATTATTCCTTTCTTGTTTACTTTCCCTGAGAGCAGTTAGCCTGTTTATTTTATTATCCACTTGGTTTCCACTGTGACACAGACCCTCAATAAATCCTTACGGTAGAAAGAACAGGAGTGATGGTGAAGAGGAGGCCGTGAGAGCTCCAGAACCGTTCAAACCTAGATGGCGTGAAGAGCACCAAGGACATGGACTTGAACCTAGGCCTTGGACAGCAGTGAAATAATTTGGACATCTCCATGTGTGTGTATTTTCCCCTAAGAGAGACCTGTCTGTCAGTATCTGATGCCTATGGTACCTTATTCCAAAGAAGGCTTTGGTGGAATAGAAATGTAGCAAATGTTTATGAAGAGAAAAGTAAGATGCTCTGGAAATGAACCAATAACCATTTCTGCCACTTTCCAAATGGATTGCTTAGTCTTACAGAATAAGACCTTCCTGATTCTAAACTCTTTGAAGGAGTCGGATTAAACTAGACTCTATATCAAGAATAAATATTCTTAGAAACTTCTGGAGATAAATCTGCATCATGGAAGGAAGGCTTAGTCTCAGCATAGCTAGGATTGAGGATACTCTGAGAACCACTCCTGGACACTTAGATCTGAAGGCACCTAATAGAAATTAAAACAGAAACCCAGAATTTTTTAAAATATACTTTTAGGTTTGAAATTATATTTACATCACCTTTCCTCCAGCCAACCTTTTCTATGCACCCCTTTCTTGCTCTTATTCAAATTCATGGCCTTGTTCTTCAATTCTTTAATTGTTGCTATTGTGTGTGTGTGTGTGTGTGTGTGTGTGTGTGTGTGTATTCCTAAATATATAAATATGTATGTGTGTATTCCTAAATATGTAAATACAACCTTCTTTGTTCAATCAATGTTACTTGTATGTATATGATTTCAAGGCTGACCATTTTGTTTTGCCATAACTAACTGGCTAGGGATGACATATCCCACTTTTAGTATTCCTTAATTGCCAGTAGTTCCTTGTCTAGAGTGTGCATATACAGTACTGTCATCACTGTTCAGGTCTTGTTTAGGTGCCACACTCATGAGATTTCATGGGTGTAGTTTCTTTGACATTTCTAGGAAACATAATCTCACAGCAAACTCCCTGTTCCTCTGGCTCTTACAATTTTTCTGTCCCCTCTTCCACAATAATCCTTGAGCTTTAAGGGAAGGATTTGTGTTGTAGGTGCATCACTTGGGACTAGGCACCACACAATCTCTTGTTCCCTACATTTTGAACAGTTGTAGTTTTCTGTCATAGTCTTCATCAGTTTCAAAGAGAGGTGTCTTGATGGCAAGACACTTATCTGTGGGTATAAGGATAAATATTTATGACATAATTAAAGACTATGCTGGTTTAGAAAAGTGCTAATTGTAAATTCTCCTCAAAGATCCATGATTTCTCTATCCCTGGGTGGTTGGCTAGGTTTCCAGTAGCAGGCATGATTTCCCTCTTGTTGAGCAAGTCTTAGTCTAATTAGAGAGCTGGTGGTTACTGCCAAGGAATGTGTGTCATTACTACACCCATTGGGTTATTTTGCCATGCTAGTGGTTGTTGTGGTTCATAAACAACATTGCTGGGTAAGATTATTGATTGATTCCATCCCTTGGAAGCTTGCATAGTGCCTTCTGGTCCTTTGGAAGGAGGCTTATTCAGATCCAGCTCAGGTCCTTTATGCCCTTTGTTTGAAATGAATGATATCTAGAGCAATAAGTATTTATCTTCCACCTCTGGAGGGCAAACAAGGGCAACAATAGTAGCCTACAATGCTTTGGGACTTTCTTGGACAACCCTGACCAACAATTCAAAAGGAAGTTTCTCATGTCTGGTGTTAGGGTTTCTCTTAGATCATCTGTTGTTTGCGGGGGAAGGGACTGTCAGCAAATACTAAATTTTCACTTAAACTACACATAAATATGTCCACACAGACTTACATATATATTACATATAATTTAAGTAAATAAATACTATGCTTTCTTATGACTTTTTCAGACATCCTTACTGTTAAACCTCCCTGTTTCTCTCCTCTCTCCATAACTAAAATTCCCCCCCCCCCCCCCCCGTGTTTAACCATTTCCCCCTTCAAATCATCTTTACCCTGATATTCCTCTCTCTATTGTCCCATTCATAGTCCCCTTTTACTTTCCTGGTTTGGTTTCTGTAGTTACTCCAGAAAAAAAAGGGGAATTTGTTAAACATAGATAATGTGCTAGGTACCTAGAAATGGGTCTTGTTTTCTAAATTTTAAACGGAGACGTCCATAGTAAAGCTAACAGTTAAGGTTTAGTCTGCTTCTGTTCTATTGTATCTTAATCATCCTCATCACTTAGCAAATGTTTGGGAGGGTTTCCCTATCTTACCTGCCTCCCCTCCCTGCCTGATCTCATATGTCTGTCTTGAAGAAAAATAATCACTCTCTAAGAAGTTGAAGAGACAATCTTTTTCTCAGTCTCCCATGTTTAAACAAGACCCAGGCTTGGCCAACCAGACATGCCATCCCTAGACTTGGAGAAGGGAGTTAGTGGCACAAGAAACAGAGGCGGTGATGAAGCCATCTTAGAAGTGGAAGCATGTAGCAACACTGAGCATGTAGCAGAGGGGACAGAACTGCTTCACAGCACATCATCTGTGACACAGATCAAAGGACAGTTCAGGAACTGCAACCTTAGCTTCTCAGACACCCCAAAAATTCTGTGGTTCCCTAATATCTTTTCCATGCATTCATTTCTGATATAGATATTTAGAATTTTTTTTTTTGCTTTGCAACTAAGAACTCAAGCTGGCTCTACTTCAGGGAAGACAAATAATCCCAACTGGTAAGAAACAGCAGGGTTTGAATGCTATTGAGTCTGGAGAGGTGGGGGGAGCACCAGGAAAAACTGTCACCACATTTTCCTCATGAGGCACAGAAAGGACTTTATCTTTGAGACTGGAACATTTGAAGCTCCAAGAATCCCAAATCCAAACTCCAGCAGTAAGTCAAATGAGAAAAATATCCACATCAGACAAGTAGAGAGGGAGACTTGCTGTGTCCCATTGGTTTGCTGAAAGTCTTTTCTCAGAGAAAGGGTCAAAGCTGTCTTCACCACCAAGTCCTGGAGAACCGGGAGGGGGGATGAATGATTCAGATTATGGGAGGGCCCTCACTTTGGGGAAGTGAGAGGTGATGACAGTCATCCAGTCACAGGAACTGCTCTGTGCAGTTCAGGGTTATACCCCCAAGTGCAAAGGTCTTTCTGAGTAGAGCAATTTTAGTAATAATATACAATACTTAATAAGTGTCACAATCTGTTTTAAATGTTCTCATGATATGGCCTTTCATTCCTCACCAAACTCTGTTGCATGTGAATTTCTGTGACCTCTGTTTTAGTGATGAGAAACTGGAGTGATGAAAGGTTATGTAAATTGCCAAGACATAGCAAATCAACGGCAGAGTTGGCATTTGACTCCAGCCATTCCAGCTTCAAAATCTAAGACCGTAAAGTCTATGCTGATCAAGAATTAAAATGTATGCAATAGCATTCTGCAGTTGTAAATTGATTCATACGTATTATCAAGCAATTTGCTCAATGTCAGTATAGACTAGAAGCTCTAAGAAGATAGATTCATGTCTATCTTACAGGCACAATGCCTAGCACTATGTTTAACATAGAGTGAGTGCACAAGTCATCTTAGTGGAGTGGATGGATGGGTGGATGGATGGATGGATGGATGGATGGATGGATAGGCATTTAAGATGAAGACTAGGTACAGTAAGGGGGGCAGGAATAAAAGAATTACTTGGAACCATGAAAGCATGAAGCACAAACAATTTTCTAATCTTCTTTTGACCAAGATTTCAAATGCCTTCAGCTATGTTTCCAAAGGAACTTTGCAAATTGTATTTATAAATATTCAGCTCCATTTCTTCTGCTTTATCTTTTGGTGCACATGCAATGTAGAGTCGTGTATGTATGAGCACATCTGCACATCTATGTGTAGTTATGGATTTAAATAGACCTCCTTGTGTCAACATAATATCATAGGTGTGCCAAGCTCTTGGTGTACACAATTTTTGCAAGATATAACTTGTGTGTACACAATTAGACCCATCAATGAGTTTTTACAGGATGGTGAGCAGATGTATTTGGGCATATAGTTAATGTGGGGTCTTGTTTAGAGCTTGTTATGTGGTTGGCTCTATCCCAGGCATATTACACACATCACCCCATTTAATCCACACTCCCAGCAGTGTGGATGCGCCCAGTAATGCACGACGACTATACCTGGGCTGTGCGTCCACAGATTTCTATTAGGAAAGCACAGGCTCAGACTAACTGTCAATTTTCTGCGCTTAACCCAAGCTACATGAATAGCACCAGGAAGGCACACTCTCCTGGACTCGAAGCAGCAGCAATGAATTAACAGATAGATCATAAAGTCCTTTCAAAATGCCATCCACTCAGAGACAGCAGACGCCCAGCCTGCGCTTTCTTGCTGTGTAAACACATCCCCACCACCTCACTCTCTTAAATAAGGCTCACTCTGGCTTGGCATCCCCACAAACACATTTTTCTTTTTTTTTATGTTTCTTTTTCAAAAACAAGATTGCTCCCTCAGCAACGGTTTCCAAGCACATTCTCTCATTCTGGGAGAGGAAAGGATAAAGCAGAGAAAGTCTCTTGTTACTATACAGGGGACACAAAATAGGGTCGGGGAGAAAAGGAAAGTGGGAAAGGTCGAAAGCTAATGATACAGTAAGATGCACTTTGCCAAATGGAACTGACCAAATGTCCCCTTGAACAGCAATGTTTAGCCCTGTGTCATCATCTACCCTGACCTCTCCCCTCTCTCTTTCTCCCTCTCTCTTTCCCACCCCCCACCTTTGAAGGCCAGAGCCAATCTCTAAGGCAGTCTGGTGGAGCTAATGAGGAAATCACAATTATTCCCCTTAGACACAAGACATGCTGCTAACGATGGCATTGCCTCCTCGACTTTATTTTGACTACTTACAGTAGCAAAAATAGTCCCAGGACAAGAAGTGACAGGAGGGCAGAGAACAACGTTGCCTTCCACCCCAATCCATTTCCTTCTCTTCTACGCCTTTAAAACAATAATTGGGGGCTGGGGCAAAAAGTCAGTCAGTGAAGCGCCTGCTGCTGCCAAGGACCTGAGTGCAGCCCCGCCCACCCATGCTCACATCAAACCACAGGCTTGGTGATTTGCATTTGTAGCCCTAGTGCTGGAAGGAGGGTGGATGGGAACAGGCAGACCTCTGGAGTTCACTGCCCAGTCCGTTGAGAAAACAAGTAGCTCTGGGTTCATGGGAGATCTTGTCTCAAAAATACTAAATAAATAAATAAATAGATAAATAAATAAATAAGACACAGAGAGAAACAGGAAGACACACCAATGTGTCTATGGCCTATGGCCTCCATATGTACATGCATGTTAGCTTGTGGCCTCCATACGTACATGAATGTGCACTCACATAAAATGTGTATAAACACAACCACACACAATTTTTAAAACAACAAACAATTCTATTCCATCAACTTCATTCCATCCTACTCATCTTCCAGTGCATTCCATTTCAGTCTACTTCGTTTTAAGGTATTCCATTCAAAGTCCAGCTCATCCCGGTGGAACCCAGTCTAATGCATTTTACCCTACCTTTCTTCCATTACCGTTCATCTCATGACAGACCAGCTTCTTCCATTCCCAGCCTCCCTGACTTGGCTCTTCTTGTCCCACTACTCATCTTTCAACTCGTTTACTTGTTATCTAGTCCCTCGGTGCTGTTCTAGTAGTTCCTCCTAGAAATATTTTAAAAGTATCTATGATTTAGCTTAAAGAGCAAAGAGGAACTGATTATTTTAGGGGATTTCCATGCTGTCATGTGGGGTACAGAATGTTGATCCCTTAAGAGTGAAAGAAGTTCATTCATATAATAAGAAATAGGGTTCTTTCCTTTTTGGAAAATAGAATTAATGTAGTATTAGATGAGAAGAATCAGAGTCTACACCATGGTTAGGATTATTCTTTTCCTCTCCAAATCCATCTCGTAAGTGGGTGGGTACTTAACCCAATACCTTCTCAAATAAACTACCACAGAATACTTAATTTCATTAATTTTGATTTTTATTTATGTGTATGCATGTGAATGTATGCTGTATGTGTGTGTGATAACTCACCAGAATGCGTTTACAAGAAGTCTCTATAAGTTTATTTTTATTTGCGTACATATAATTTTTATGTTGTATGCAGCATACCCACATTACAAGTTATGGGCTTAGATAGTAAAGCATTGCAGATATCCCATATTAGTGTAATGACAGAGACCCCCAACTGACTTTTAAAATATTTGACTGGGAAAAATTAAGTATTGAGGAAACTGGCTTATTTATCTTAAAGCCATCTGTGAGCTGTTGGCCAAGCAGTATGCCCACCCCCGCCTGTGTTCTTGGCAATACATAGGCAATTCAAGTCCTTGAAAGAAGAAGCATCAGTTTTCTTTAAGGATATGACCGCACTCCAGGGAATGGCAAGACACCCAAGAGTACTTGGGTGATAGAAATTGTGCTTTGTACAATTTGTATAAGGACTTTTTTTTAAAAAACATGAAGTTGGGTGGGTAAGGATGTGGGGATGAATCTGGGAAGAGCTGGGGGAAGAAATAAATATGATCAAACTCTATTGTATGACATTCTCAATGAATTAGTAAAATATTATTTTTACAATAAAATAAAAAAGCATCTGTGATATGAGCATCATGTATGTTGTAAAGGATGTAGAAAGAGAGATGGAACCCCCTTCTTCACCACCTTCTTGGAAATACATAAGTGACCCTTACAAAGTATGAGATCTATGACATCCTGTTTGAGAACTCTGGATGAGGACACCTGCATCTGACATGTCAGTTCTCCACACAGACCATGAATAAAAACTATAACTTCCTCGATACCATGCAGACTAGATGCAAAAGTGTAAATTAGATTCCAGATTAACCAAGTGACCAATTTTCAGTTCTTCTCTTTTGCAGCTGTTTCAGAGAGTGGTGCTGCCCAACCAACAGTCTTGAAATGGTTAGTGGCTCAAGACAATGATCAGTTCTTCTTCACTCAGAGTTTATGACTCTCACACATTGAGCAGGATCTCTGTGCCCCCTGTTATGGCCAGAACCAGATGACAGACCAATCTCTTTGGGCCCATTCCATTACCATAGTGGAGGCAGAAAGTACACAGAAAATTGAGTATTGGTTCTCCAGGTTTTCATTTGGAAGAAATTCATTTCTACTCATATTTAACTATGCTAAGGAAGATGCATGCCTCATTCAAAACTCAGAGAAAGTATTTCTTGGGAAGCATAAAGACCAGCAAAATTCTGTGGGCTGGCTAGAAGAACCTAGATAAAATTAGTGGGATGCACTAAAAATACCTGTAAGTCCCCTAACTCTGATTTCTTCAAGTCCTAGTTTTCTTACATATAAGACAGCCATAGCCAAAACTGTTTCTTAGATTTGTCTTCACTGTTAAATGAGGACTGGTGAGATTGTTCAGTATTAAAGACATTTGCTATAATCCTGGTGACCTGAGTTTGACCCACAGAACCAATGTAAAAGATGGAAGGAGAGAACTGATTCCACAAAGTTGTCACCTGTCCTACCACATTTGTCATGGCTTGCATATGCATCTGCACACATGTGCACACACACAGATATGCTGTGCACATACACACAATAATAATAGTGTACATATTAAATAGATAAGTATAGAAATAGCCCAGCACACTCTAGGTACTTAATAAATATTAATTTCCTTCCCCAAGCCTTGGATTTATCTCCCTGCCAACATCCTTGCAAAAACATCAGAGGCCCAAGCTAAGTGGCTGTTATCTGGGAACAGAAAGGCACAGTGAGCCACACCCCCACTCCCACCCCATCCTCAGATCTGTTTCCTCTAACTGTGACAGGAGCTTCAGCCACGTGCTCATGGATGATCCATCTGCTTCACAAATGTAATTATATCACAACACTGATTTCTGATGGGCAGAGACCAATACCCAGAGATGCCTCGTTCCCAAACATTGCAGAAAAAAGTACCACATTCCCCAGAGCAGAAGTGTAGTCACAACGAACGATCATCAAGTACAATATTTTTCCATGCTCCAGAGAAGACTGGCAGATGTCCTGGAACATCAGGTTTGGTTCCTTCCAGAGAGTCACATTTCTCTGCTTGTGGGAGTTTCTAATGGGGTGAAATTGGCACATCATTTATCACATCTAAAGAATCCATGCAAAGCAAGCTCTGGAGACTCCATCCCTCCTAGAAATTCATGCACTGGCATTCTGCCACTAACTTCTAGAACAATATCGGATACCTTGACTCTGTACACTGTCAGAGACAGCCAAGACCTAGGGAGGTATCCACTGTCTATGCATCTGCTCTGGCTTACACATTGAGAAAATGCTATGGTTTTCCATCCCCTCATGGACTGCACCATTAAAACCCAACAGGAAAAAAAGTGTTCCCAGGCACACTCTGTTTCTGACACACGTTGTTCTCCTAATGGATATCTGTGTTCATTTCCTTTCAATGCTCTGGCAAATTGCCACCCATCAATTTAGTGGCTTCAAACACTTCTGCAGGTCATAGATCCAAAGTGGGTCTCCCCAGGCTAAAGTCAAAGTCTAGACAGAACACTGGGCCTAGTGGTGCAGGCCTGCAATTCAGAGCTTAGGTCCAGCCTGGGATATAAAGTGAGTTCAAAAACCAGTCTGGGTAATTTAGTGAGATCCTGTCTCAAAATAAAATGTAGAAGATGACTGAGGTAGTAGCTCAGGGGTAGAGTGCTTGCCCAGCATGTATTACTGAAATCAAATAATAAAGAAAATGGAATAAATATAGAGCTGCGTTTCTTTCTAGAGACTAGGTCAACCTATTTTCTTGCCTTTTTCAGCCACTAGAGGATGCCATATTCTTTGACTCACAGTTCCCGCCCATCTTGTCAGTTGACACTTGGACATCCTTCCATCTGTTTCTACATTGAAAAGACCCTTGAGATTCTACTGGCCTGCCCTGATAATCCAGGTTAATCTTATTTCAATTTAACTGGTCTGCAGTCTTAATTTTATTTGCAATTTTAATTCTTCATTATCATGTAACATAACCTGCTCATAGTTCCTAGTAGTCAGTGCAAGGATGCCATTGGGGGGCTATTTTACCTACCACAACATCCATTATTCCTTCTTCTGACACAATTAATCCTTCAAACTGGTTTCCCATCCTCACTAAGACCACAGAATAAACACAGAGTCCCAAGATAGGCCTTGGGATTTGAACTCTTGAGTTGAGTAGCCCCAGTAACTGGAAACATTTGAAGTCCAATATTCTCAATGACAAAGCACACTGAAAGAACCCCCCAGTTCCAGATTTCTGCATCTGTTCTCCTCTAAAATCTGGTTTTCAAGCATTTCCTATGTTGTGGGTGCTACTATAAATTTCTCTTAGTAGAGTCTGGATCTGCTTCATTTGTCCACAGGTGGGCTCTATTGTTGGCAGTCTATCAGCCCTGATACAGTCAGACACTGCAGTGAAATGGGACGAAAAGCAGAGACAGCCACCAAGACTAGAGATACACATGAACAGACAGCCTCTCTCAACTCATACAGAGAAGAGCAGGTTTATTGGCAGGGGACAGAAGGTGAGTCTGAAATAAAAAGCTCAGCCAGAATACATTTCTAGGGAGTGGTAGATTTCTTCTGTGCAGCTTTGGGTATTTTCAAGGCTCTATTGTCGAAGCTAGCCTCCTTTTATTTATGCATGATGCATAAAGGAAAGGCAGCATGATGATATGATATGATGATATGCATGAGCTCATGGTCCTTCTTTGTTTACTTCCCTGATCTTTTTCTTTTACTATTTAGTCTGGGGAGCCACACTGATCCTGGGAGACAAAGTCTGCAGAACTGATTATGGGTTCTGGGCATTTATTCATTCAAAATCCAGTTAAACTTTATTATGTTCCATAAACCACCAGGATACAATGATTTAAAAAGGCTAGATTCTCTGTACCCTCAGGTCCTATATATTTATTTGTTGAAGAAAATTTTCCTATGGATGCCTCCTAAGTGCCAGCCTAGTTATCCCCTCTTTTTATCAGATCAGAGTTAGGTGAGAAGGGTTTCAAGGGACATGTGCTGGTGTGCGGAATCTGTTTTTCTGAATGAGAGAAATGCTTCTGGCGAGTTCATAGGCATCTAAAATGCATTTGGTTCAAGTGTTTGTAAAGGTTTAATTATGCAGCCATGTAAATTTGGAAATGTGCTTTATATAAAAACAGTAGCAATAGATACTAATTGAGGGGATTTGAGGTAATATGTCTGGGTGGATAAGATATATAAAGATAGCAGTAAAACAAGAAGGCTACAGTGACAGAATCCTTATGGTCATGTGACCATAGGAAGGCAAGCTTGCTGTTGTTCAGCCAAAGGGAGAGAGGATGTGATCTTCTGAAAATAGAAGGGAGTGGGCATCACTCTGGGCCACCTCTTTTGTCGAGCCCCCTCTCCGTATTAACAATGATATAAAAAGAAAACCTACATGCAAGTGAAATAAATAATAACCAGAGACAAAGCAACCCAGAGTGTACTAGCTCTCCCTTAGAGGGAAAAACGGGTCAGAGTTTGAGAGATCATTTCAGATTGCAGAAAATGTGATATAAAGAATGATTATTCAGGGATGTAATGAGAAGGACAGGCTAAGACTGGATTCCCAATGGCATCTTAGATAAGCTACCTATCTGGGGTCTCCTCCATGGTCATGTGTTCACCTGACTTATTGACCTGTCTGTCTCTATCAGTGCATGAGAGGAGATCCCTGGACAAAGCTCCTCCATCTTTGCTATGAGAAATGAATCCTGTCATTATTAACATTCATATTCTGGTTCTTAGGCATGAGGTAGGGTTGAAATATGAATTCTCTGTCAAGCCTCCAGCTGTGATGATGACAGCCCCCAGAATGCACTTGGGTAGCAAAGCTAGGAGCAACCTGAGGTCATTGAGGCTGCTGTGAGTCCTATTCCTTAGCACTTCCTCACAGCTTCTAAAGAAAGCTAATTCAGCTGAATGATGAAGGATGAGGTTTAGGAGAAAGAAGAAGAAGAAGTGTATCAAAAGAAGTGAGAGAATGGGCAAAGAAACCTAATTTCAGGACTTGGTGAGGTAGCACAGTGGTGGGAAAGTTTGCCTACCATTCTTTGGCAATGAAATCATTTTTTTTTTTTAACAATGGGACCTAATTCTGTGCTGGAACATCATGAAAGGTGATGCCTGAGCCCAGTGTTGAAAGGTGAACAGAGCTTGGGGAACTGACAAGTGGGGAGATGGTGGCTTAGACAATAAGAAAGCATAAGAAAAGATGCATAACACTGACAGACGCAGCTATCTGAAACTGCTCAAATGTCGAAGGGGTGGGTAAAGAGTAGCACATGGCCCTCAAACAAAAACTATGAGAATGAGCTTTCTTAGAAGTTGATCATGGCCAGAGTGAGACCAACAGACGACCTTGGCTTCTAAGAGAGTGAAGATGGTGACTTTCCAGCATGTTCTATGCCAGGCTGTGTTGAGCTCACTCGTGATTATCTTTTTACAACCTTGCTGCAATCCCCATTTTACAGGAGATAAAGGCTCAGAGAAGTAAAATAACCACAGGGTCAAGGAGCTAACGGATGGCAGAGCTGAAGTAAAGTCAGGCACAGATTCCATGTGTCTGACTACTACCTCATGCCACTGTACCTGTTGATACAGGAGGATCTCTATCCCTGCTGCCTGGTGGGTTCTAAAAACCCAGTAACCCTGTGGCTAAAGCTATGGGTCCTGGTGGTTGGAGTAGATGGGTACTGTGGAGAATGCATGGAATGTAATATTGCCGTGTTTGCAGGAGGACATGGGCTATGGCCACATGAACCTACAGGATGGCATCTGCTCTTCAACTGCGAGTTTATAGTGATGTCAACAACCCCCAGCAAGAACTGCGTGTAGTCTCTTTCTGTGGATCCCTCAGCTCTTTCCCAGCTGCCCTTCAGCCCCAGGCTCAGAACTGTAGCACAGGCAGTGGGCGTTCCCCTTTCCCCCAAACGTTTGCCTTCATTCAGAGAACATACAGCTGGGTGTGGTAGGCACATCTGTGAGTTCAGCATGTGGGAGGCTGGGGCAGACACGTCTTAAATTCAAGGTCAGCATGGGCTACACATGGAGACTTTGTCTCAAAATTAATAAATAAATAGAAAATAAATAAACGACTTGTGAAGGGACAAATGGCAGGGACAGATCATTTTTCACATAGTGGTCTGCTCTTCAATGTTTACCCAGCAGGGGTCAATGCACCAAGGAGGCTGAGAGAACCGGCCAAAAGCACCACCCCACATACATCCATATTCTACCCCTTGAGCACAGCAGTAAGTTTCTCTCCTTGCCTCCTCTAGGGCACCTGCACCTGATGCTTCTGGGGAGAAGGGGAGAAAAGGGTGTTGAACTTTCGTCAGCCAGTCAGTCATCATCACCAGAGTAAGCACTGACGTCAGGAGTCAGAGCTGCTCAAGTTACATAACACCAGAAGCTGCTTGAGCAAGGAATAAGGACAAATTTAAAACCTTGGGGAGCTAAAAATAGGCAAAGAAAATTTTATTTCCTCATAAACTTTTTAAGCTTTAATACACACACCACATGTGTGTGTGTGTGTGTGTGTGTGTGTGTGAGAGAGAGAGAGAGAGAGAGAGAGAGAGAGAGAGAGAGAGAATCACGTGTGTGTGAATGAGAATGTGGAGTGTGGGTGGGTGAATGAGGATATGTGCGTGTATAGGGAGTGTGTGCGTAAATATAGATACAGAGAACAGACAGACAGAAATATAGAATAAAGGTGATCTGAGGTTTACTGTAGTGATCTGGCACTGGCATGAATGTTAACTTGACTTTGGAGGATACTTGAATGCCGGGTGTATATATTTTGTGGGTAAGAAGATTTTCCCACAGGTGTGTCTAAAAGCATGTGACTTTTATTTGTGTGTGTGTGTATGTGTGTGTGTGTGTGTGTGTGTGTGTGTGTGTGTGTGTGTGTGTGTGTGATGGGATGGGATGGGATGGGATGCTGTGGAAGAAGCATGGCATGTAGTGTCAACATGTTTGCAGGCATGTGCAAAGACCATGTGAACACAGAGCACTGCATCTTCTCTTGTAACTGTGAATTTGTAGTGTACATGTTTCAGTGGGTGTGAAGACAGAGCACCGCATCTTCTCTTGTAATTGTGAATTTGTAGTGTACATGTTTCAGAGGGTGTGAAGACTATGTGCCTGCATATAGCGGAATATGTGAGTGTGGGAGCAAGGTTTGTAAGCTGTATAGTGTGTTACAAGTGCAAACAGAGTACCTAGAAGATGCAGGTGTCTGGTGTATATTGGAAGGGATGTAGAGGTGTGTGGGAGAAAACACACACACACACACACACACACACACACACACACACACACACACACACCATGTCTGATATCAAGAAAAATGATCAGAGTCCTTAATGTCCTGGCCTGATGCTTAGAACGTTCTAGATCCCCCTTCAAGCATTCATAGAGAAGTGTCTGAAGGTGTTCTCCAGGGCATTCCACCATTACTCTCATCTGTAATTAGAAGCCAGGGCCCTGGCTTGGTCAGACAAAAAACACTTAGCTCAGGTAGCATTTTTGGTAGTTATGAGTTTCTCTCATGTTCTGATCTAGAGGCAGAGTTTTGCTTTTTATCTAGTAGAAATAGTGAAAAGTAGAAACAAAACAAAGCAGGATCTTACCCTGAGAAGATGCCTTAAAGCTCAGTTTACTCCTTCCCATAATAATTAAGTAAATTCAGTGACACTAGCCAGGAAGCAGGTAGGCTAACTCGGATCTTCACCACCCCCTCTGGTCCTTCCCCTGACACCCTCATCTCCAGTGGATCACATAGATCTTCCCCTCTAAGCTTCCTTTTCCCTATTTTATCCCAGGCCCCAACTCCAGCAAGCTTTTTCTGAAAACCTGCCAACCAAGCCTAACAGAAAATCAAGTTGGCGAGTAAAGCAGATAGGCAAGTTTCAGACATTCAATCTCCTTCCTTTCCTCTAGACCCAATCCCCCAGACTCATCCCCAGCTCTGTAGCAGACTAGCTGTTGTGGGGTTTCCTCACTCTCTGCCCCCATTCCCACAGGACAAAGCAGACATGGTGGAACACACCGCTTTCCTCCCTCATGGCCTGCCTCAGCCTCCTGTCCTAGCTGATCCCCATCCCTAAGTGTCAGCACCCGAAACCTAAGAACACATTTTCCTGGAACCCACAGTAACCACAACTATCGGAAAATTTTCCTACCAGACAACACACACAGCCAACACACTCTCCTAAGAACCAGAGAGGGGAACAGAAACTAAGGAATAAAACACTCACCCAACAAAGAAAAGGCCAGATATCAGCACCAAGAATCACAATCTTGGCAAACCCAGATGCCTAGACATCAGGCATAAGAGCATAATCAATGACAGCCAGGACAATGCATCACCACTAGAGCCCAGCAACCCAATGACAACAGGCCCTGAGTACTGCAACATAACTGAGACACAAGACAGAGACCTTAAAATAGCCTTTATGAATATGATAGAGGCCCTTAGAGAGGAAATGTATAAGTCTCTTAAAGAAACCTATGAAAATACAAACAGTGGAAAGAAATTGATTAAACAGTTCAAGACATGAAAGTGGAAATAGAATCAATAAAGAAAACCCAAACTGAGAGAAATCTGGATATGAAAACTCTAGGAACTTGAACAGGAACTTCAGAGACAAGCTTCACTAACAAAAATACAAGAGATAGAAAAGAGAGTCTCAGGCATCAGAGACATGATAGAATGATAGAAGAAATGGATACCTCAGTTAAAAAAAGTTACATCTAAAAACTCCTGGCATAAAAAATCTAGGAAATCTGGGACACCATGAAAAAGTAAAATCTAAGAATAAAAGGCACACAAAATATTTTCAACAAAATCATAGAAAAAAATTTCCCTAACCTAAGGAATAAGATGCCTACCAAGGCACAAGAAGCATGCAGAACACCAAATAGACTAGGACAGAAAAGAAATTCCCCTTGGCACATAATAATCAAAACACTAAATGTTCATAACAAAGAAAGTATATTAAAAACTGAAAGGCAAAAAGACCAAGTAACATATGGAGGCAGACACATTATAATAAAACCTGACTTCTTAATGGAGTCTCTAAAACCAAGAAGCGCCTGGACAGATGTGCTGCAGACTCTAAAAGACCACAGATGCCAATCCAGACTACTATACCCAGCAAAACATTCAATCACAATAGAAGGAGATAATAAGACATTCCATAGTAAAACCAAATTTAAGCAATATCTATCTTACGTATCTAGCCCTATAGCCGGAGGTAGAAAGAAAACTCCAATCTAAAGAGGTTAACCATATCTAATAAAAGACATGGAATAAATACCCCAGACCAGCAAATCAAGAAGGAAAATACACACACACACACACACACACACCTACCTAAACAACAAAATAACAGGAATCAACAAACACTGCTTATTAATCTTTCAACATAAATGGCCTCAATTCCCCCAATAAAAGAGGCACAGAGTAACAGAATCCATGAAAAAAATCAAGATCCACCCTTCTGCTGCATCAAGGAAATACACCTCAATATCAAGGATAGATTTTACCTGAGAGTAAAGGGTTAGAAAAAGTTATATCAAGCAAATTGACCTAAGAAGTAAGCTGGTGTAGACATTTTAATATCTAACAAAATAGACTTCAAACCAAAACTAATCGGAAGAGATAGGGAAAGACATTACATATTCGTCAAAGGAAAAATCTACCAAGAGGACATTGCAATTCTTAACATCTATGCCCCAAACACAAGGGCAACCAAGTTCATAAAAGAAAGACTACTATAGCTTAAATTACATATTGACCCTCACATTCTGATAGCAGGAGACTTCAATACCCCACTCTCACCAATGAACAGACCATCCTCCAGACAGAAACTAAACAGAAATACTGGAGCTAGCATATGTTATAAACCAAATGGACCTAACATATTTACAAACATTCCACCCAAACATATATATATATATGCGCATATATATTATATGCCTTCTTCTTATGGAACCTTATGAAACTTTCTCCAAAACTGACCATATATTCAGATAAAAACCAAGTCTCAACAAATATAAGAAAACGGAAATAACACCCTGCATTTTATCTGACCACCATGGATTAAAGCTGAATTTCAACAACAACAGATACAACAGAAAACTTACAAACTCATGGAAACTGAACAACTCATTACGGAATAAAAATTGGATCAAGATAGAAATTAAAAAATAAATTAAAGAATTTCTAAAATTGAATGAAAATAAATACACAATGTAACCCAAACTTATGGAACACAATGAAGGCAGTTTGAAGAGGCAAATTCATAGCATCAAGTGCCTACATTAAAAAAAAATTGGAGTGATCTCATACTAGCAATTCAACCACACTCTCTAGAAGAACAAAAAAGAAGTCATACCCAGAAGTAGAGAGCAAGAAATAATAAAACTCAGAGCTAAAATCAATAAAATATAAACAAAAAATTTACAAAGAATCAATGAAGAGTTGATTCTTGAAGAAAATCAATAATACTGACAAAACCTAATTCAAATTAGCTAATTGGAAGGGAAGATCTAAATTACCAAAGTTATAAATGAAAAGGGGAACATAACAACAGACACTGAGGAAATCCAGAAAATCATAAGGATATACTTTAAAAACCTGTACTCCACCAAATTGGAAGATCTAAAAGAAATGGATAATATTCTCAATTACCAAAGTTAAATCATAAACAATTTAAACAGACTATAATGAAATAGAATTAATAATTAAAAGTTCCCCCTCAAAAAAGTTCAAGGCCAGATGTTTTTAGCATAGAATTCTACCAGATTTTCAAAGAAGAGTTAAAATACTCTGATACTCCTCAAATTATTCCACAAAATAGAAACAGAAGTAACATTGCCCAGTTCATTCAATGAGGCCACAGTCACCCTGATACCCAAACCACACAAAGACCCAACAAAGAAAGAGAATTACAGACCAATTTCCCTTATGAACAGAGATGCAAAAGTTCTCAATAAAATTCTTGCAAATAAAATCCAATAACACATCAAAAAGATCATCCACCATGATCAAGTAGGCTTAATCCCAGAGATACAGAGATGGTTCAACATACATAATAATGTAATCTACCATATTAAAAAAAAACTGACGAAAACACATAATCATCTCATTAGATTCAGAAAAGGCCTTTGGCAAAATCCAACACCCCTTCATGATAAAAACTCTTAGAAAGATTAGGGACACAAAGGATATTCCTCAACATAATAAAGGCAGTTTACAGCAAGCCTATAGCCCATATAAGCTTCAATGGACAGAAATTCAAAGCAATTCCACTAAAACCAGGAACAAGACAAGATTGTCCACTCTCCTTCATACCTATTCAGTATAGTACTAAAAGTCTTAGCTAGAGCAATGAGACAACTGAAAGAGATCAAGGGGATACAAATTGGAAAGAAAGAAGTCAAAGTATCTTTGTTTGCAGATGATATGATAGTATACATAAGCGGCCCTAAAAATTCCACATGGAAACTCCTACAGCTACAAATGCTTTGAGAAAAGTAGCTGGATACAAAATTAACCCACAAAAATCAGTGACCTTTCTAATTAAAATTACTAATGGTCTGAGAAAGAAATCAGGGAAACAACACCTTTCACAATAGCCTCAAATAATGTAAAATATCTTGGGGTAACTCTAACCAAGCAAGTGAAAGACTTATATGATAAAAACTTTAAGTCACTGAAGAAAGAACTTGAAGAGGATATGAGAAAATAGAAAGATCTCCCATGCTCATGGATTGATAGGATTATCATAGCAAAAAATGTCCATCCTACCAAAAGCAATCTACCAATTTAATGCAATCTGTCTCAAAATTTCAACACAATCTTCACAGATTTTAAAAAGACAGTTTTCAGCTTCACAAGGAAACACACACATACACACACACACACAAAAAAAAAAAAAAAAAAAACAGGTTAGCTAAAACGATCATGAACAATAAAAGAACTGCTGGAGGTCTCGCCATTCCTGATTTCAAGTTGTACTACAAAGCTATAGTAATAAAAACAGCATAGTATTGGCACAAAACAGACATGTTGATCAATGAAATCAAATTGAAGAGCCAGTCATAAATCCAAAAACCTATGGGTACCTGATTTTTGATGAAGAATCCAGAAATACACACTAGGAAAAAAATAAAGCATCTTCAACAAATGATGCTTGTCAAACTGGATATCTGCATGTAGAAGAATCAAAATAGATCCATACTTGTCAGACTGCATAAAACTCAACTCCAAAAACCTCAACATAAAATCAGATACACTGAACCTGACAGAAGAGAAAGTGGAGAAAAGCTTTGAACTAATTGCACAGGAGAAGACTTTCTGAACAGAACATTGCTAGCACAGGCACTAAGATCAATGATTAATAAATGAGACCTCAGGAAACTGAAAAGCTTCTACACAATGAAGGACACTGTCATTCTGACAAAGTGACAGCCTATAGGATGGGAAAAATTTATACCAACTACACATCCAGTAGAGGAATAATATTTAAAATATGTAAAGAAGTCAAGAAACTAGACATCAATAAACTAAATCCAACTAAAAAGAAGGTATAGAGAATTCTCAACAGAGGAATCTCAAATGCCTGAGAAACACTTAAAGAAATGTTAAACATCCTTAGCCATCAGGGAACTCACATTAAAACTACTTTGAGATTTCATTTTAAACATGTCAGAGTGGCTAAGATCAATAACACAAGCGACAGCTCATGTTGGTGATGAGGTGGAGCAAGAGGAATACTCCTCCATTGCTGGTGGGAGTGCAAACTTCCAAAGCTATGGAAATAAGTGTGTTGGTTCCTCAGGAAGATGAGAATTTATCTGCTTCAAGATCCTACTATACCATTCTTGGGCGTATTTTGAAAGGACACTTCATCTTACTACAGAGACACTTGCTCAACCATGTTCATCGCTGTTTTATTTACAATTGCCAGAAATTTGTAAGCAATGTAGATGTCCCTTAAAAGCAGAATGGCTAAAAAAAATGTGGTACATTTACACAATGGAGTATTACTCAGCTGTTTAAAATAAATCATGAAATTTTCAGGTAAACGGATGAAACTAGAAAAAAAATCATCCAAGACAAATATGGTATTTATTCATATATTCGTATAATATATGGTATTATATGTGGGTATTAGCTACAATCATTAGAACTATGGAGGTTAGGTATAGAGCAGAGGACTAAGAAGAACAGATAGATCTCATTAAGAAAGGGGAATAGATTAGTTAAGGAAAGGCAGTGTTGGGCTGGAGGGATAGGATCAAGTGAGGAGGGAAATTAAGGAGAGAATACAAGGAGAGACCGACAAAATTAAGGGCCATTTGAGGGATAGTAATACAGTAGAAGCTTCCTAAAACATATACATGTATGAAGGCAATCTAAATGAAATCACCAGATAATGGGGGAGACAGAGCTCCAACTTGATATCTCTTGTCACCAAATGAAGCTTTCAGTATCAAGACTAAGTTATATCTAATTGAATTGTTGGCCAAAGGGGTCCCATGGGAACCCCCCAAACAACCCAGTCTGTTGTCGAGACTATAGGTTGCTCTCTACAAACTGATGGTGAGGCCCCATTGCTGGAGACAACACCTACACAATCCATTGCACATGGAGAAGTTGAGCTGGTGCCTACATAAAGCCTTCTCCTTTTTGTCCTAGTGTCTTTGGTAAAGAAAGGTACTCTGCATACTACCAAAAGAGAAACATGAACACAAAACTAACCATAAACCCTTTGATCTACAATGCTGTCCTGCTTGCCAGATATGCTAGGACAATGGTAGCCTAAAGTTTGCGGGAATAACCAACCAATATCTGATTTGACTCCACCAGAAGGAACCCATGTACTTGCATGACCAAGAACCTGAGACTAGATAGCCCAGGACCTATGGAAAAACTAAATACTATTATTCTAAACAAACAAACAAACCCATAGCAATAAACGACTCCCAATGATATTTTTGCTATACTCATAGATCAGTGTCTCGCTTGTCATCATCAGAGAAGCTTCCTCCCAGAGCTTATGGGAACAAATACAGAGATCCACAGCCTGACAGTAGATCTTGGAACACTCAGAGAGTGGAATCTTGGAACCCTAGCCCTAAATGGGATGTCTCCATCAAATCCCTCCCCTGGGAACTCAGGAAACCCTGAGCAAGAGGAGGCAGAAAGTAAGTCATAGGGGATGAAGAACACCAAAAAAACAAGGTCCTTTAAACCAATGTGAGCAAAGCTCATATGAACTCACAGAGATGGAGGCAGTATGGACAGGGCCTGCCATAGGTCTGTACCAGGTCCTCTGTGTATATATTAAAGCTTCCAGTTTAGTGTTTTTATGTGATTCCCAAGTGTGCAAACAAGTGAGTCTCTGGTTCTTGTGGCTTCTCTCAGGTTCTTTTCCTTCTATTTGTTTTATCTAATTCCAGTGTGTGTGTTTTTGTTTTGCCATATCATATCATATCATATTATTATTCCACAGAAACATGTTTATTTTCTGATGAGAGAGAGAGAGAAAGTGGGTGGATCTGGATGGGATGGGAGGAGTAGAGGGAGGGGAAATTATAATCAGAATATATTATGTGAGAAAAAAATCTATTTCAATACAAGGAAAAAATACTTGAAAGTTTGAAGAAAAAAAAAACAGAAAATTCAGGGTGACTTGGAAGGTGTGTATCAACCTGGGAGTTTTAGTTCCAATTTTGTAACTACTTTGTGGTCTGACCTTGGAGAAAGCTTTCCTCTTCTTGGCTTAGAATCTTGTCTTACCTCTCACCCACTTCAGCCATGTGTTTATGTAACACGTCTTCTGTGGTTCACCATAGGCTTTGGATGGAGTCCCAGTGTCCTTAGCATAGTGTTCAAGAGACTTCATGACCTGGCCCAGCTGCTTGCTAATTCCCTGCCATTTTTCTATCCCACCAGAGCCTGGTTCACTCATCTACTAATTGCTGCTCAAAGGCAACAGTTTCTCAGTAAAGCAATGCACACCACTCTTACTGTTGGCATTTTAACCACTTTAAAAGAGATACCTGATGGAGATGCCTTAAGAGAGGGGATATGGTTTTGGCTTAAAGTTTCAAAGGTGTCAATCTATCATGGTGGGGAATATATGATATGATGTGGTATGGTAATAAAAACAGAAAGGTGGTACAGAGGGCCAGATACAGCCTCCAAGGCTCTGCCCCCAGTGTCCTACTTTCTTCAACTAGGTCCCACCTCACACCTTTAACCACGTGTCACTAATCCATCATAGTGTGACTTCATTGAGGGATCAATGCATTCATGAGTTCATCAATGCTCATTTTCTGCTTCTGGAAGCACCTTCACAGACAAGCCCTGAGAGGATCCTCCCTAATGTCCTAGGCAGCTCTCAATTCAATCAAGTTGACAATGAAAATGAACTATTACATGGACCTTTGTGCTCAATAATTAAGTTTCTCTTCCCTTCTGCAGAAAGACCAGTTGCAATCAAGGATATCCTAATACATCCATTCATTTTTTTATGGATTTGGGGGCACTAATAGGCTCCAGGAATTCAGTAAGATTAGAGTCCTCATGTCCCAGCAAATCTTTGGGATTAAAATTAAGATCGGCCTTTCTCCAGCTACCTTGACCAGTAACTTACACCAGAATATAGAATGGCAGAGAGTTTGAAGGAAAGATCCCACCCCTGCCTTCACTCTTCCTGTACCCTTCTCCACATCACACCCTCCCCAGCACGATAGAATGACACCTTTGAAACTTCAAGCCAAACGTATCCCATTAGTCACAGCTGAGAGGTAGGCACATGTGTTTGAAACCTGATTCTGTCACTGTGTAGCCATGTGGTCTTGAGCAATTTTGAATCTCTGAGTCTCAGTTGCTTTGTGTGACAACCCTACCTCGAAGGGATGAAGGACATGTTTTCTCACGTGCAGGTCTCAGTCAGCATTGGCTTTGGCCGCTATGCCCCTAATGTCTTCCTGGTGGACTTAGGTGGTGCCCCTTTCATTTCCTGAATGAAAAAAAAAATGCCTTCAGCTAAGGTACTGTGTTATCCAGTGTCTTCTCAATTCAAACAGAACATCTTCACTTAGTTTTACTGGTGTGTTAGGAAACAAGATCCATGGGAATGGATGCATTTTTTTTGTTTGTTTGGGGGTTTTGTTGTTATCATTGTTACTGAAAAACTTTCAGCATCTAGAGTAGGACCTGACACATAGTAGGTGCTCAGTAAGTATCATTTCCCCCAGGAAGCCAGGATATTACTGTCATGAGTCACAGATTTTAAGTGCTCAGTGGCTTTGCATCATTTATCCCACATCACCACTTTCTGCACTTTCAGCAGGAGAAACTTTGTCAATATTTTGGGGGTTTGGCATAGATCTGAAATGAAGTAAAAAAAAGATTAGCACATTCTTTGGGGATTCAACAGAAGTTAAACATGCCTCCTTTCAGTCCAGGGTGAATGAATTCTGTATCTGTCAGCTGATTGCAGAAATTCAACTGTCTAGTCATCATGATGATTAATAACTCAGTCATCACATGACAACACAGTGTGCCCCACACCTCACCTTTAACCCTTGACAATCATGAAGGCAGGTATTCCATGTCATAGCTGAGGCAGCATGCCTGGCTCAGTCTGCTAAGCATTCAAACTGAAGTTTGAAAATCAAGCCTGAGTCTACCACTCCCCTATGCTGGGCTCCATGCCCTTCTGTGGGGTCCCAATCAGAGGCCAAGAGTCCTTGTTCACTCTGCTCCCTCCAAAGGGGTCCTTGCTTACAGTGATGAATGCAGAGGAAAAATAACTGACATTAGTAGAAACAATAAAGCTAGAGAAACTGTTGTCAATAACTGCCCCCAAATCATGACACTAATTAAGAAAGATGCTCTGTGTTCTGCCAAAAGCTCTGTCTTCTCTCAGAGATCAATAAATCAAAAGTAATTGTTTACTTTGCCTAGGTCCCCACCTTGCCTATATTTCTTTTTCTTTCTTTCTTTCTTTCTTTCTTTCTTTCTTTCTTTCTTTCTTTCTTTCTTTCTTTCTTTCTTTCTCTCTTTCTTTCTTTCTTTCTTTCTTTCTATAATATGAAAGCTGATGATGGAGTCTCATCTTCAGTAATGAAAGGGACTTAATTTTTGACACTATATCCCTATTAAGAAGAGAAAAATCCACTTAGCAGTGGCTCCTGCTGCACTTGTGTGTCCAAAGCGAGACCTGAGGTCCCTTAGAAGGCCAGTTTGGGCCTAAACTTCAAGCTTCCACTAAATCTATTGCTATTGTTTTGTAAACACATTAAATGACAGCAGCCTTTCCTCACATTTCTTCCTGTTTCATCTCTTGAGCCCTTACCTTAACAATGTACACATGACCAGCAGTTAACTGGTCCCAAAGAATATGAAACCTAAAGACCTACTGAATGATAGCATGTGACCTGGAAACCAACCAGGACTAGGTAACTTAACTTACAGAATTAGATAAGTCATTTTCATCTCCAAGGCTTGGGTGGAATAGTAAACTCTGAGGCGTTCTTCCCCAGCTGTCCACAGAGTAAAGAGAATGTACAAACAGATCAGCCACACCCTTCCAGGACACACACTGATCGACCCATCCAATCTGGGCACATTTTATGGCACACATGTTATAACAGTGATGTGGCGATAAATCTAACAATCAGATTTCCAGGGGATAAAAAGTGATGTCAGTGGCAACATCTGGCAATGACCATAGCATAAATACCCCACCCCCACAACGTGGCCGGCTGCAAGTGCTCCGTCACTCAATGTAAAGTCATTCAAGACATGTTCTGACAGAGCTGTGTCTAATGGGTTCTCATGGACCAGACTTAGCTTGCTACAGCATCCTTTGAGATCTCTGGATTCTCAGTTAATGCCCATGTGGTTCAGCCTGTGAGTAAGAATCTATTTGTATACCTTAACATTGCCTGCTGGATAGCTGGCTCTTCCTCGTCGTGAACAAATAAGTTTTCATGGTGTCGACATATCAGCCTTGTTGGAGTCAGTTTCTGAAGCTGAATCAAGTCAAGAGGGACATAACTAGTGCATGGTGACCAGACACATCATGGCTTCCCACTGAAGACCCATACACTGGCCCACTAGCCTCTCTGCCTCACAGAAAATCATTATCACCTACTGTTTTAACTGTTTCCTTCCCTCCACATCAGTCTTTTTGACAGACTCTGAATTCCAGAAAGTTTGGCAGTACACTGTGGAGTTAGTTTATTGTTTTCATTGTTATGTTATGGCATGCCAATTAGAATACCCAAGCAGAAACTGAGACCTTCTCTCCACCTACACATGCTGTTAAAGTTCATGGCCACTGACTTCAATATGTCTTCTCCCATAAAAACATAAAAATGGGAGTTAAGGAATCAAGTCCCCTCTAAAGAATTCCCTAACCTATATGCTAATGTGCTTTTGATGGGTTCAGAATGGTAAGGTTTCTACATCACCATGGAAACATCCCCCATCAGTGAAATAATGTGATAGTAATAAAATAAAGGTAATAATGAGGTGGCAATAAAATAATGAACCTGGGGTAAGCAAGACACAGAAGCATTTTGAACCAGATGATGGTAAATACAGACTATTTGGCAAGGAAAGAGAATGCACCATCTAAGAGCTGTACAGGAGAGGTGGGCAATTACAGGTGACTCCAGTCCTCAGACTTGAAATGCTGCCGACTATCGGTTCCTGTGTGTTCTTGTCTGCATGAGCTACCTTTGCATTGCTAAGACAAGAGACCGACTTAAGGGAGGATGATTTACTCAGGCTCATAGATTCAGAGAATCCCAAATGCAGCATTAAGGCTTGGTGGGGTGGAGCAGCTCTCATCACTCATCACAGAAGCCACAAAGGATAGAGAGAACTAGCATCCAGTTGAGTTCCTCTTTTTCTCCTTTTATGCTGATCAGACCTGCCCAGCCCTGATCCACTTTTTTAGATTCACTTTTAGAGTAAGTCTTCTCCTCCAGTTAACCCCATAACACCCACAAGTGTGCCTCTAATGCAATAAAGTCACTGTGGAAGATTAACTGTCACAAGGTCTCCTTGTCATGGGTCATGGGAGTACATGATAACGTAGATTCTAATAAGCACAGTGTGAAAAACAAGTGGAGCTGGAAAAGACTTAGAAGCTACAAGGAATTAACCTAACTGAAGTTAATTTAAAACCTTTAAAATAGCTAAACTAGCTGGGGATTTGACTCCACAGGTAAGCATTAGGACCTAAGTTCAAACCTTCAGCTCCCCTGTTTAAAAATAAGTGGGCATTTTAGTACACCCCCATAATTCATGTGCTGAGGAGGAAGAGATAGAAGGATCCTCCAGGCTTACCAGCCAGTCAGTCTAACCCAGCTGGTGAGCTCTAGGTTCAGTGGGAGACCCTGTCTCAAAAACTAAAGTGGAGATGTGTTTTTGTATTTCACTTGGAGAAAAAAATGGAAGCCAGGAAACCAGAAAGGGCCCTCAGGGGAGTGGGTGGACACATTAAGGGAAGAGGAATAGTAGATTAAAGTATTGAGGTAGAATGCGAGATGTGGGATGTCTTAAGCAGGGAGGGGCCTGGGAGTATCAAGGGGACCCTGAGATGAAAAGGAGGGCTCACCCCAAGGAAGGCAATATGAAAAGCCCCATGAAAGCCTACTATTTCACAACCCAGCTTAAAAAAATAAATTGTCTCCTATCCAAGTACTAATCAGGCCCAACCCTGCGTAGCATCTGAGATCAGGCATATTCACGTTGGCATGGGCAATGGTTCCAGAAAGCACCACATAAGCTTCTAAATGAGGAAAGTAACCAACAACACTAACCAGCTATGACACCTATGAACCACATCCATGACCAACAAAGCACGATAACCCTAAGGGTGCAGTAGTGATACACATACCTTGGTGATAACCAACAGTTCTCTTAGACCCTGGGACTTAAGACCCTCTCAACTGGAAGGAAACCATGCTTGGTACCAGGACCCTAGATAACTGCTCAGTGCTACTGAAGTCATAGTTATTAGAGAACAATCTACAATCACTACTTTACTAAACCAGCGTAATCCCTAAAATAATCTGTAAACATTTGTCCTTATATCCACAGATAAGTGTAGTCTTCATCCCTTATCAAGGAAACTTCTCTTTGCAACAGACAGGGGCCACTACAGAAAACTACAACCAATCAAAATGCAGAGTGATGGAGCCCAGCCCCAATGGATACATCTACAAAACACTACTGCACCTAAGGCCTAGAGAACATTCCAGAAGATGGGGCAGAAGAATTGTAAGAGCCAGAGGATCAGGGAGTTTGTTGTGAGACTGTGTCTCATAGTGATGTCAGACACAGAACCCACAAAGTTTCACCAACATGACCACCCAAACACAAGTTTAACAAGGAAGACACCAGTGGGCATGCTAAAGTGGACAAGAGAAATCCCTTAAGGCCTCAGTCCTACACAAAGTGCTATATACAACCTAAAAAAGCTGGAAGCAGGAGAGGTGGTTTTCCCCAGGGGAAGAGCACACCAAGTGATTGTCCAATACTGGATGGTCAACACTGAAAGTTTACATATAAGTAATATTATACAGATAGAACATGTTACAGTTAGGAATATGCAAATACAGATATGCATGCAACAATAGTTCATGGAAAAAGAAGCCATAGATTTGATAAAGAACAGATAGGGTATATGGGAGAGTTTTAAAGGGAGGAAATAGAAACAAAAAGTGCTGTAATTGTATTACAATCTCAATTTTTTTTAAAGTGGAAGAATAGTAGACCCCATGTGAAATAAGAGGAGGGAATGTTAAGGATTAAGTAGGGGTGGAGGTGGGGGAATGGGGAAGGCAAGGAGAGTAGTGGTTAGTTAACCAAAACTAAGGAACTATTTTTTTAAAAAGCTTTATGGAAACTAACAAGGAGAATAGTGGTTAGTTAACCCAAACTAAGGAACTATTTTTTAAAAAAGCTTTATGGAAACTCACTAACTAGTAAGATTACACAATGGAGTATTACTCATCTGTTAAAAAAAATTAGCATCATCAAATTTTCAGACAAATGAGTAGAACTAGAAAATAATCAATCTGAGGGAGGTAACTGAGACCCAGAAAGACAAACATGGTATGTACTCACTTATAAGTAAATTATTAGCTGTTAAGTAAAGGATAATCACACTACAACAACCTGCAGACCCAGAGAGGCTAAGTAACAAGGAGGGCTCAAGGTGTGTATGTGGGGTTCCTGCATGGATCTCCCTAGGAAGGAGAAATAGAATAGATTTTGCTTATGGACTAGGGGGGCAGGTAGGGATGGGAACAGGAGAGATCAGATGGGGAGAGGGATGGAGGGACAGAGTACTGGGAGAGATGGCTGGAACTGGGGAGCACTTTGGGGGATGATATGGAAATCTAGTACAGTGAAAACTGCCTAGGGTGACCCTAGCAAGACTACTAGTAATGGGGGATAGAGAGCCTGAACCAGCCATCTTCTATAACCAGGCAAAGATTCCATTGGCAGGAATGGGACATCAACCCAGCCACAAGACCTTTGACCTACAATTTGTCCTGCCTATAAGATGTTCTGGGACAATGGTTACACAGAATTTGTGAGAGTAGCCAACCAATGACTGGTCCAACTTGAGTCCCACACCATGAGTGGGAGCCCATGTCTGACACTGCCTGGAACCAGAGGCTGAATAGCCCAGAGACCTAGGATAGAACCAAACATGACTGGTAAAAAAAAAAAGTCAATGAAATTATTCCTAATGATATTCTGCTATACAGATAGATCCATGCCTGGCCCATTATCATCAGAGAAAGAGGTTTCACCAGTAACTGATGGGAGTAAATGCAACACATTACTAATGTTTGGCCACAGCCAAACATTAGGCAGAGCTCAGGGAATCCCATGGAAGGAAGGATTGTAGGAGCCAGAAGGGTTGAGAATACCAGGAGGACACAGACCATAGAATCAACTAAGCAGGGTTTATAGGGCCTCACAGAGACTGAAGAGACAATCATGGAGCCTGTATGGTTCTAAGCTAGATCTTCTGCATATGTAGTATGGTTGTGTAACTTGGTGTTCTTGTGGGACTCTTAACAGTGGGAGAGAGGGTGTATCTGACTCTTTCACTTGCTCTTAGGACCCTTTTCTCCCTAACTGGGTTGCCTTGTCCAGCCTTTATATGAGAGTTTGTACCTAGTCTTATTGTAACTTGTTACAGCATGTTCAGTTGATATTCCTGGGAGTCCTAATCTTTTCTGAAGGGAAACAGAGGAGGAGTCGATCTGGGGGAGAGGGGAGGTGGGAATGTTGGAAGGATGGATGGAGGGGAGGGATGAGAAACTGCAGTCAGGATGTAATGTATGAGAGAAGAATAAATTTAAAAAGAAGAAGAAAAAAAGATCATTTCAAAATATGACTTATATAAAAAATATTTTGAAGGTATTACCATGCATGGTAAACAATGTCAGTTCCAGAAGATGTGGAAAAATCAAGTTCAAGCATGGGATACTTCCTCAAGAGATTTTGGTCAGAGAGGCCCCAGTGGTATCCAAACAACACAAGCTAGAACCTTTACCCTTGGTTACCCATCATAACTTCATGATAATACCCCATTGCTGAAGACAACACACACTTTGGCTGCAATACATAGAGAAAACAATCTCAAACTATCCAGGAAACTTTCTCCCTGTTGGTTACTGGGGAAGAAAAGACTTCAGTGATCTTACCTAGCACTGGACCCTTCATGCTGCGAGATGGACCTTCCAGGCAAGGTGAGCCTCCTAATGCTGGAGGGACACAAGTGTTATGCAGTAACTGCCACTTTCTGATATAATTTGAGGCCAACTTCAAGGAAGAAATATCATGCCTGGTACTGTAATCCTGATCAAAAGTTAGGGGAGTCATGGCCCTAGGGTAGAGAGAGCATGTTATTGTCATTTTGTTAAATTGAAGTGCTGTCAAATTACCTTCTAAATATATATGTTTTTACACACTGTGGTTGTCTGAATGAAAATGGCTCATACATTTAAATTCCTGGTCATTATTTAGTGAGACTGTTTTGGGAAGGATTAGGGTGTATGGCCTTGTTGGAGGAAGTTTGTCACCTGGGGTGGCTTTGAGGTTCCAAAAGCCCATATCAGGCCCAGCCTCACTCTCTCTTTCTCTTCCTGTTGCTTGTGGGTCAAGATGTAAGCTCTTAGCTACTGCTCCAGCACCATGCTTGCCTGTCTGCTGCCATGCTTCCCTCATGATGATCATGGAGTCACCTTCTGAAACTGTAAGAAGCCCACAGGTAAATGCTTTCTTTCATAAGCTGTCCTGGCCATGATGTCTCCTCACCACAATAGAACAGCAGCTAAGACATACATAGGCCTGAGCTGCTCTCTAGTCAGAGAAATTTCTGTGTGCAGTGAAAGTCATCAATGGAGAGATACACAGCTGGTCAAAGTGCTGAAAATAAGAGGCTGAGTGCTCAGTCAGTGGGACATTAACATCAACGCACCAGCAAGTCTTAGTGCACACCACAGAAGCAGAGGCAGAAAGAGGGTGAAAGCCAGAGGATGGAGAGCAGTGCTCTACAATGCTGTCTTCTGGACTGAAGATGGATAACACAATCATGAACTCAAGGCACCTATGACCTGCACAAAATCAAGTCAGCCAGACTCCTGGCATAGATAAAGTAGGTTATCTTTAGATAGTAGGCCCCACCCCTTTCTAAGGAGCTATTGGCAGTGGATAGTTTCTGGGGGTGGTGAGAGAATCATTCATGTTTGAAACTGTGATCACTGATAGGTTTCCATGCTCTAGTGCAGTGGTTCTCAACCTGTGGGTCACAACCCCCTTGGGGTCAGATGACTTCACAGGGGCCACCTAAAATCATTGGAAAACATTTACATCATAATTAATAACAGTAGCAAAATTAGGATAAAGTAGCAATGAAAATAATTTTATGGTTGGGGTTCATCACAACATTAGGAAGGTTGAGAATCTTCTAATGGACGACCCTAAATCCATGCACACAGGGGCAGCATTAACTGGATGTATTGAGTTAAGAAAGAAAGATAGGCAGAGAGACAGACAAAGAAACAAAAATAGGAAGTTGGGAAAGATATATTGGAACATGAAGGAGCTGGAAGGGGAAATAAAGGCTAGATGTGGTCGTGTTTCATTGTATACATATATGATATTATCAAAAATTAAAAGGTTTAAAATAATAAATAAGGTGACTTTCCAAGAGCAGTTGAGGAAGACACCCGGTGTCAATCTCTGGCCTCCACCTGAATGAGCACACAGGGCATACATTTGAACATGTATGTGAGGCAGGAGACTGGAGATCAGGGTAGAGAGGGGGTTCCCAGAGATTAGCATACAAAAGGCATTGGAAGACTGGAAAGCCTGTTCCATTTGGGCTTCCTTCAACTCAGAAAGTAAGCTGGAAAAAAATTCAGGTTATATGAACATGGAAGAGGCAACTACTACATAAATGACCCATACATTCAGTCAAAGCCTACCCTTTGCTCTCTTGGAGCCATACCACAGGCCAGGCCCAGCATGCCTCTAGGCTTGTCTGTAACTCTCTTTTTAATAAATTATTTCCTCCCTGTACGTATTTATGCGTCTCTGTAAGTCACTGTCAAGCAAAAGAAGCTGAAAAGTCTTCCAGAGGCAGCCCTTTCAAACTAAGTCTGCACCTGTAAAAAAACACACACACACACACACACACACACACACACACACACGTGCATTTGTGCATATATGTACATGTGCAAATATGGACACACACAAATTTAAATGCATGAAATCAATATAAATGAACTTTTTGAAAAAATAAACTGCTTGTCTCAGGCATCATGGTTTGAGAGCCCCACACTCAGGAGCTAAAGAAGAGAACATATAGGCTGCTCCTGTTGTGAGTTAAGAGAGTCCTAATGCAGAGTTATGGCTAAACCACCTAGCCTCCTCATGTGAGACACCCCATTTTAAACCAAATGACACTGATTTATGGGTGATCACTTTACACAGTCCATGCCAAGGCAAGAAAGAGTCAGACCCACAAACGTTCTCCAGTCAGGCACAGGTTCAAGGCTGAGCTCAGAACCATACATCAAGTGAGTGCTCCAGCGGCATTGAGGTAGATTAGAAGGTGGTTGTGGGGAGTCTTCACGCATTCTGAGTTAATTTCCTGCTTCTGTATGGAAGATCTGCAGATCTGTTCCTCCAGCATTATCAGTGTGAACCACGTCCTCAGCAGATCTGCTTCTCCAGTGTTATCAGTGTGAACCATGTCCTCAGCAGATCTGCCCCTCAAGTGTTATCAGTGTGTACTATGTTCTCAATATCCAGGACTACAGCTCTTAAAAATGGGGAGGCATATAGAGGCAGCAAGTGGACCCTGTAGTTTTAGACAGAGTTCTGTGGTTTGTCTGTTTTCTTACTTTACTGACAAAAGGTAATGTCAATAAATCTCAATTAATGAGAAGAGCTTAAATGGGAAACCAGGTTGAGGAGTGCAAAGGAGGTTTCACACTCCTTTTTCAAGTTTTCTGAATGTCTCAGCCATTCTAAAATAAATGTTTTAAAAGACAGTAAGTGATCCTATTCACTAAGACTTTGCATAGGGCCCAAACTTTGCCCCAGTTAGGGAAGTGATTTGCTTCCCAGGCAAGGTTGAACTTGCCACTCTATTTTAGAAAACTCCCCCTTGTCATCATCCCCACAGAGTAAAAGTACACTCCTGTACAGGTAGCCCAAAGTTACTGTACAAAGAACAAAGTTACTGTACAAAGACCTGAAGGAGACAAGTAAAAGTGTTGGCTATTGTTTTAAATAGGAGGATTCATATGTAGTGTGGGTGAGTAGGTTCTTCCTTAGGTTTTGTCTTCTAAATTTACTGTGGCTACTTTTGAAAGAGGAGTTTTGAGAAAGCCCTTCATGTAACACATGGGTCTTCATGGTCTGGTCCCATGTCCGTATTCACCTTTGTCGTCTCCACTCTCCTTTTCTGTCTATATTCCAGTAGTTCTAGATAGTGCTACATGTCCTCCCTTTCCCCAGACATGGTGTGTAGCTTTATGACTGGGTCTTTGTACATCTGCATAGCCGTAAGCATCTCCTCACCTACCGATTCTGTTGTTGGTTGTTTTACTCAAAACCCACTGGAAACCTTCCCACCAACTGCCTCTGAAGAATGCCCTCTCTTTACCCTGGCACACATGTTTCTATGAATGCACTCACACACTGGCTGACATGTGTCTATTTGCACGTGGAGAAAGACAAGGAGCACACTAGGGTAAAGGATATCTTTCGTGTAACGAGCCCTCTGCCCAGCCCAGTGCCTGACCCACAGAACTGGTGTAAGAAACCTTTGTCAGGTGGAGGTACTGAGTTACTGATAAATGGAGATATGCTTGGGCTACCTGTACAGGAGTGTCATCTGCTCCCCAAAGGACTAAGATTCAACAGCCAAATCAGAAGGGAAGAGCCACACTGGGAAGTCATGTTAGAGATGGGGGGGACCGTTGCAAGAGCACAGACATGACCAGAAACCTCACTGGAGTCAGAATCAGTGGCCTGCTGAGTGACTAGCAGAAGCTGATTATTCTGTGGTCCCAGGGTGACAATTTTAATTTTGTTTTGCCCATACATATCAAATAACAAATTCTATCCTCACTTGTCTTGCTCGCTTACAGAAGTATTAAATTGTCAGGGACAAAATAATTTTTGGAAATGATAAACCATTGGAGATTAGTTGGATGCCTCACAGGGAGAGGCAGTTAGGAAGACAGGGCTTTTCCATGTACATTAACTCTTATCTATGTGACAGTGCATGCCCGATCATGAATCATTCCTCTTTTGTTCGTATGAGCAGGTCCTAAGGATCCTATTTGGTAATATCTTTTTTGCCAAATCTATTCTACTTGAAGATTTTATTCCCATGGTACCTGCTTTGCTTTTGCTTACTGGGCATCTTGAGACATCCTAAGAGGAACACCGTGCATCAATGAGGGGAGCTGGAGAAGAACATGCGGCTATCACACCTTCTGAATAGAAGGTGCAGTATCTGCTGAGCAAGGAGGAGAGAAACAAAGTAATCACCCCAGTGCTGCTACCATCCTCAGTGACCTCAGAACATCACTTTCAACTCTTTTCTTTTAGCTCCTCCCCCTCCTATCTCTTCATCTCATTTTCTTTTCCTTCTCATCCCTTGCCTGTTGCCTTTCCTTGTCCTTACCTACCCCATTCCCTTCATTCTCCTCTCTTCTCTCTTTCTCCTGACATCATCCCTTCCTTTACCAATAATTGCTTATGATGTGCCAGTAGGAAAGCCAATCTCCCTAGGCTGAATTGGGCGTGTAGAAAACTGAAGAATTATTCTACCCCATACTCCTGTCTTTAAAATGTCCTTTAGAATTTGATACTTCTTTCAAACACGTATGTAAATCACTGGGATTTAAAATCTCTAAGAGGCATTTTCTTCTTAATAATTTAAAATTATTGTCATCCCATAAGAAATTCTTGGAGGAAGGATAATAGAAGGGGTGGAGAGAAGTGAGGAGAAAAGAAGAGGAGAGAAGAGAAGGGGGAGAGGAGAGGAGGGAAGGGGAAGAATGGGGGGAAAGGATGAGATGGGGAAGGGAGGGAGTTCAAGAGTTGGGAAAAAGAGAGAAAATGAGGCGAGGGGGCATGAAGAAAGGAAAGGAAGACAAAGCTCTTTTAAGGGTGTGACCCGTGTAGGTTAACCACACTGCAGTGGATGGCCACACACCCATGGGTATATGGACAGCACAGATTAAACTTGTTGGAGAATAGAGATTGGAGGGGGCGGGTAAAACAGACAGAGACAGACAGAGTCTGAGACAGAGAGACATAGACATAGAGACAGACAGACAAAGACAGAGAATGGAGAGATGGTTTAGCAGTTAAGAGCACATGTGCCTAAGGAATTCCTCACCCATACTTCTGTAAGCAAGTTCACCGAATTTAATTCTTCTGGAATTGTTACTTTGGTCTGTTGTTAGCTCCCTAACTGAGGTGAGTAGGTGTTTATTCATTTTTTCTTAGAAAATTCATACAATGACCAAATTCTCTGGGTTAGTCATAAAAACATTTGAGAAATATCATCTATGTGAATTGACTTGAGTTTAGTCCTGAGATGGAAGGAAGAGTTAGCCATGAGACCATACACAGAAAAAGGAATGTCACAGGAGCAGCAGCTTGGACAAAGCTTAGAGGGAGGAATGAAGCTTAAAGTGGTCTGGAGGTGGATTCAGCTGGAGTAAGAACACATGGCCAAAGAGGTGAGTCAGGGATCTGGTCCCAGATCTGAAGACTCAGCTCTTTTTAATGGGTCTCCTCAGTGTGACCACCTGAACACCATTCACTAACACATGACCTTTTTCTTGCTCCAACTCAGGTCATCACTTACCCTCCAGGTATCTTGGGATGTATCTTTCTCATGACATCAGACAGTGATCACCGCTTCCTATGGGATCTCCATGCAACAGTGTCTGTCATAGATGGCACTGTGTGTCTTCCAGTTCAACTCTGACAGATATGTTTTATTTCATTCTTCTTGGACAGATAGAGAAAGCCAGACTATCACTGCCAGCTCTGAACTAGGCCTCACTTTCCAAGCCTTAGACAGGCTTGAACACTTCTGGACATGTTCAGACATGATATCTTGAGTTCTACCATCTCTTTCCTTCAACTTTTCCCCTAGTATTCTTCTGAGATGCCAGTAACTTAAAATTATTAGGAAGTGTCTCTCATAGAGATGAAAATTCTTGATATATCAACATGCCACGAGGATTGTGTGCCACCACTTTGTCACTTTGCTCCTGTAACAGACATCATTAATTAGTCACCATTTTTCCTAGTCTGTCCTGATCCTCTCATGGAAATCTCAGCTCAGCTCCTCAACTTTCCAAACCCCTGACTTGGTAGAGCTTGTACATACAAAGAAACTCTCCTAATCATTTAACTTACGTTTAAACATGACACATTAGTCAAAATAAATGTCTCTTAGATATGAGGGGCAGGAGGGACTGCCATAGTTTGTTATACGTGGTGTAGATTGGCTAGTAAAATGTACCCTAAATAGAGTCTATGCCGAAGTACTTACTTGACAAGGAAGTTTTATATGGGAGGAGATACATACTGATTGAGCCTCTCTGTGTGCCGTGCACTTTGCCAGGATGGGTATATAGGTAGAAAGATGATAGATAGATAGATAGATAGATAGATAGATAGATAGATAGATAGAT
>CABHPQ010169631.1:0-71378 GCA_902168405.1 Peromyscus aztecus
AAGCAGAAAGAGAGAAAGGAACACTGAGCCTGGTGTAGACTTTTAAAACCTCAAAGCCAGCTCCCAGTGACACACTTCCTCCAACAAGGCTGCATTTCCTAAACCTTCTCAAATCTCAAATAGTGTCACTCTCCGGTGACCAAACATTCAAATATATGAGCCCATGGGGGTGATTCTTATTCTGAGGTCCTTCCTTGACTTCCCCTCAGTGATGGACTTAAACTTGAAATTGTAAGCCAAATAAACCTTTCTCCCCGAAGCTGATTTTGGTCAGGGTATTTTATCATGACAACAAAAAAATAAAGAGACACTGATAGAATCTATGTGTTTGAATGATATTTTTTGACAAGAAGCTTGAATCTGAGACACACATATGTACGCATTTCCTGGCCCACCCCTTTATGTACAGGATCCTTCTTTTTATTCTCACTGTCACCTAAAAGGCCACTTAATGATGAAGGACAAGTGGGAGCTTTCTCATTTCCCGGAAGCAGAGTTTCCTCTCTCCTGGCCCATTGGGCATAGAAGTGTTAGAAATGTATATGAATTTATATCCATCTTTTCCTCCTCAATTATGTATCGGTTCCTCTTTTATACTCATGTAGTTTTATTTTGTTTCAAAAAGAGATTTGTTAAAGCTTAAAGACATAAAATAGGCTTAAATCTGTGGTGACTAACACTTTAACATTACAGTGTGGCTTTGTCATCTAGCATGCTGGCCACATCCATAGCTCTCCTGGGATGCATGTGGCCCCTGGGCTGTAGATTGGCCATGCCCTGTTTAAATCATTAGTGTCATGTAGAACACATACATTATATGCCAACTAGGAAAGGAAACCCAGTGCTTGGGAAATTTGGAGATAACTGATCAAAGAATTTTTCCCCAAGCTCCCATTAGTACAGAGCACCATCCAAAACACCTTACCAAATCTATTGCCTAGTCTTAAACTTTATTTTTAAAAAGTCCATTCCCTTTGGTTTTTCCTTATTATTCTTTTTTCTCTTCCAGTTGGTTCCACATTTCTAAATGATCCTCAACAAAACAGCACTTTCTTTTGAGAAAATTCCTGTATTCTCCCATATATCTCCCTTAATTTTAATCAATCTATATGGCTTGATTGATGCCACATATTTTCATTAACATCCGACATATGATATTTTCACCAGGAAGAGACACAGAGAACTGAGAAATATCTTTATCATTGAAATGGGCACTTTTCCCCAAGCTACTTTCCTTACCTAGATAATAAAGGGAGCCCAGCTTGTAGGCTTAGTTTAAACTGTGATCATGATAACATAGCCAAGATAATGACCACCACCTCAAAATGCCCAAGTCCTAACCCTGGCAACCCGTGGATGTATCCATTTCCCTGGCAAAGAAGAATAAGGCTCCAGATGGAATTAGGTTGCTAATCAATTGGACTTTAAATGAGGGATTATCCTGAGATATCTAAGCATCTTCAATATAATGACAGAGGTATATGTAAATGGAAGAGTGATACAGAAGAGCCAATATTAATCTGAAAGAGACTGGATTGAAATTCACCAAGACCAAAAGTCCTCATGCCAAAAAAACCAAGGTACCCCTTATGATGATGAAAAAGACACTGGAAAGGACTCTCCCTGGGGGCCTTCTGACATAATGCATCTCCGACAACACTGGGTATTATTATCCACTAAAACCCACTTTTGATTTATTGACTTATAAAAAAAAAACAAACCACATTTGTATTGCTTTGAACCACTTCATTTGTGGTAAAATGTTACAATAGGAAACTGTGATAGAATGATGTACACACCCCAAACCTAATCCTACACCCTAATCCCTGTCTCAGCTTAGATGGCAAAGAGACTTTGCAGGTGCACTCCAGCTGACTATCTTGAGATGGGGAATGGCTGCGGGTTACGTGGTGTCCTCGCTGTACCAACAAGTTCTTTCTCCAAGGGAGTCAGGAGGTCAGAGTCTGAGCAGATGTGAAAACAGAAGCGGAGTTCACAGGGCGTGGGGTCAGGAGCCAAGGAATACAGCAGCTTCTAGAATGTGGGAAAGGCAAGAAAAACAGATGGAGATGGCCCACTGAGGACTTCTGAGCTCCGGAGCTGTAATACATTTGCATTATTTTAAGTTTATGGGTTTGTTATAGAAGGTGCAAGGGTGGGGCTCACATCCTATGCCCCAAGTCAGGTTCAGCTACCTGACCTCAAAAGGCCAATAAAAAGGAAAGAAGAGAAGGGAGGTTTGTTCTGTGTGGCCACATTGGGAAGAGGGACAAAGAAACCCAGAAAATCCCTCAGTGTGTCTTCGGGGGTTCAGAAGTGAGATGGAGCAGAAGGTAGAGGATGAGCGCATCAAAGCAGTCCCAGTCAGGGTGTGGTCCTGCCCAACCTATGGCTGTCTGGATTTCAGTGTCCTCATGTAAGGTGGTCTGACAAGTTGTTAAGACTGTTTGAAATCTCTTTCCAGGAGGCAAGTTATTCCTCTGGCTAATGTCTTTTCCTTGTCCAAACATGGGATCCCTGGGGAAATTCCCATTTATCTGAGGTTCGTTGTTTCAACAGTTTGATAGTCAGATTGAGAGACACAGGTGTCTCTTTTGAATATCTTCATTTCTGCCAGACAGGTTATAGGTTTACAAGTTTGTGAACATTTCTAGTGATTTGTTTCTGTATCATCAAGGAACAAATTACAACTATATTTACATATTACGTACTACTACAGAAGTGTACAAGTACATGCTTTCCTGTGTGCATGCACTTGGATGTGGGGAGTGTGTGTGTGTGTGTGTGTGTGTGTGTGTGTTTCCATTTACTAATCACCCTGAGCCTTCCTGTGATATCTAACTAGTCAAGCTCTTCCCCCTTATGCAGTAAATCCCATGGTCAAAACCGCAGTGACAGCCTTCAGAAGTGCTCTATGCCCTGGGAAGCCAGCCGACACAAGAGTCAGTCAGCTCCCATGGTTTTCACTGGTTGTGATTTTCACATCTGGGGCTCTGGGCTCTCTCTCGTCTACCATGTTTGTCCATTGAGAATTCCATCCTTGCCATTCTCTTTGTCCCGCTTGTCATAGAGTTCTGGAGAGAGTAAAGACTTAGCTATCAGCAGGGTATTTCTTGGCAGAATTTGGCTCATTCTTTGGCAGAGAATCATTGTCACCCTTTCCTCCTCACCTCCCCGGTCAGTCTGGAATGTATTTGTGGGCAGACACTTTTGTGCTGTTTGATCTCTTTCTTATATTATCATCTTGAACTTGTCAACAAAAAACATTTCACTGAGCATCTCGTGTTCAGTGTTGAGGCTTGTAATTCACACTGTGCGCCTCTCTCTCTTCCTCTGTCTCACGCACATCCACATTTGCTCTTCAAAGACTGCAGCATAGTTTAAAACTCACTTGTGAGTTTTCCTTCTACCACTTGAAAAGTCTTCGCTTAGAACATTAAGAAAAGAAATCGGGATGAAGACGAGTCATTGTGTGGTCAGAGGTTAAAGTGGCATTGAATTTACAAATCCTGATCTTAAATCAACAGAAACAATAAAAATTTTAAGCACTTGACATCAATCACAGATGGCTCTTGGCTGACAAGGGTTCCACCCACAATTTTCAACTTCGTAATGATGTGAAGGAAGTGTGTATTGAATAGACTCTACCTCTAATTTTGAGTTCCAATGTTTTCTTCTGCACAGTGTACATGGTATGCTGGTCTCCCTCAATGCTGGGCAGAACAACAAGTCACAGCCCCCAGCCAGCCATGGGACCCTGAGGATAAGCCACCAAACTCACCGGTGTACTCTGGTGATAAGCTTTGATCCTCCGATAGGTTGGATGTATCAAGTACATTTTGATTTGCCATATTTTCAATAACATAATGACTTTAACATAGTACCATCACAAATCAAGGGCCGTCTGTTACAATAGCATTATTTAGTTCTTTATTAAAATGCACGTTTAAAGAAAGTCTCAGTGGCCCCGCCTCTTGTGCATTTGTATGTGCACCTACCCACGTGTGCATGTGTGGAAGCTTTTGATCAGTCCCTGGTGTCCTCCTGTCTCATTCTCCAACTTACTTTTTGACACAAGGTTCCTGCAGGTTCTGGTTGTTCCTGAAGCTCACCATTTCAATCGGACTGGCTGATCCATGAGTCTCCACAATCCACAAATGTCTCTGTTCTATATCCTGTACCCCCAACTGCTGGGGCTGCAAACTTTCAAAGCCACGCCCGGCTTTTATGTGGTGCTAGCATGCCTGGCATTTACACAGGTGCTGGGCATCAGAACTCAAGCCCTCATGCTTGCCTATGCAGCAAGTGCTCTACCCACTGGGCCATCTCATCAGTCCCTAACGTGTTTTAAAGATGAGTTACTTATGTGTGTCTGCATGAATTTACATGCAGCATGTGCGTACAGTGCCCATGGAGGTCAGAGGGCATCAGATCCCTTAGAACCAGAGTTACTGATGGTTGTAAGTTGCTTGAAATGTTGTGGAATATTTTGGTACACTGTGTAGAGATTTGTTGCTGTGATTGGTGTAATAAAAAGCTGAGTGGCCAATAGCTAGGCAGGAGAGGATAGGCAGGATTTCCAGAGAGAGAGAGAGAGAGGAGGAGGAGGAGAAGGCATCCAGGTTCACCGAGAGTCACCAGCCAGACTCAGAGGAAGCAGGATGGGCCTTATGGAGGTGAACTCATGTCACGTGGCAGAACATAAATTAATATAAACAGGTTAATTTAAGTTATAAGCACTGGTTGGGGACAAGCTTAAGCTAAGGATGAGCTTTCAGACTTAATAATAAGTCTCCGTGTCATTATTTGCAGGCCGGCGGTCCAGACAGTGAAGTACTGCTACAGAACCTGAATCATTTGCAAAGGTAATATGCATTCTTACCTGATACGCCGTCTCTCCAGCCCCTAAAATGTTTTCTGTCTAACCTTCTCTACTGCCTCGTGCTTAAATATACTTCAGTCGTCAATCTTTTTGTTTGTACTGACATTCTCTGTACTGTAAATTAAATTTTTAAACTTTCATATTTGTACATGGTTTATGGACTTTGTACACACATTTAATGTTTTTCCTTTCTATACATGTTTCTTTAACAAAAGTTACGTAGCCTACACCCTAACCTGAAAGTCATCCACACTCAGCAGCATCCCACCATGAGCCATACTTCTGGTCTCCTGCCGTCTAGTTTCTGTTCCAGTCCCATCCTTAGCAAAGATTTCCAGTTTTTACATTATTATTTACAGTTCTCAAAGGAACAGGTGATCTACAATAATGCTATGTAATGTAAATTATACTTACCATTATTTACTTATTCACTTGGACTGGACAATGTTCTGGGAGCAGGGATATGATAATTAGCAAAAGATAGTACCTGTGTCCTCATGAAGCTTCCCATCCAATAATGCAAAGCCAGAGTCACTTCTTTTGGGAAAATGGCTAAATGCTGAGTACGTGACACTTGATACAAATCAGATGTTCAGCTAACATCTACCTGATGGCAATGATCATAATCATTAGTACTGTAAAAATGTTCAAGAGCTTTAGCTGTAGTACCACAGGATGGAGATAATCAGAACCACGGAGCTCTTCAGAGTGGAAAAAGTTTTCATACTTATGTAGGAGTTCTGCTGTTCTTGTGTGGGAGCTTAAACTTCCATTTCAGGTGGGCATGGATTCAAATCCTGGCTCTGCTCCTGAGTAATAATGTCTTCCAAATGAATTTCAGTTCTGAGCTTCATTTTTCCCACCTATACAAGGTGTATGTGCTTCCATTAGGGGGGAATTTTTGAAGATTAAATATGCAAATACCTACAGTGGGATCTAGTCAGATATTTGCTTAGTAATTTGAATAACATTGTGATCTTGAAACTTTAGTCTGCCGGGAGTCTGGAGCCTCCAGGATGTGAACTGTTGGTGCAAAGAGGCACTAACGAAGTAAATAGTTTAATTTGTGTGTAGGGGGAGGGTATTCAGTGAAAGAAATTCTGTAGGAACAAGCATTTTTAATGGATTAATTGTGAAGTGTTGGGCAGACAGGAGCAAGAGGCCAGTGAGACCCTCATCACAGACATCTAAAGAAGGGTTTGCATTGGTGAGCTCAGATCTGTTTGATGGCATTTGGTATAACAGGTATATGATTGATTTTAATTTAATTTAATTTCTTCTTCTCTGTGGTTTTCTTGACTCCAGACTGTATCAATTCTGTCAAGTGTAGCTCAATAGGAGTGAATTTTATCTGCTTTTTACTCACCTTCTTGGTCCTTGGATTTTTTTTCTCTCTCACCGCTTCACCCTTACGTTGGTTGCTCAGTTCCTGTGTCTACTGTAATCTACTCTACAGCACACGGACTTTACAAGCAAAGCAGCTCTTAGAGTAGAAACTGGAAACAAAAGATGCATCTGAGTTGCTGACGTCAAGAGCCCAAGTGGAGGAAGAGATAACAGGTACTAACTAGGGAACAAGAAAAGAATCAGAGAAGCCACATTTGTTCCTTGCACTATTAGCCATTGAATTTTAGTCCCCACTAGGGACTACGAGTTTACACAGAGTTCCGTAAACTGCATCCGAGAGCGTGATAACACAGGCAGGCATAGCTGAGTCAAGTTTATGAGCTAAGGGAGAAGGCACGCATCAACCAAATCACTGAAAACTCCATCTAGGGTAAGTGCTCCAGAGACAGGGAAATGGAGCTATGAAAAGATGACTTACCTGGTCAGGAAGATCACGAAAGATTTTCTGGAGTAGGGGATAGCTGGACTAGGATCTGAAGGACAGTCACTGACTAGGGCTCAAATGGAGGACGTGCTAGGCATCACCTGCCATTCTTTCCCATCAGGTACTTCTTATAGGACCCAGTAGAAGATCCGGCAGAAGCCAGGATTGGAAGTATCTAGAGCCCTAAGGTGCTCCAATTCTGAACTATTTTTGGCTGTCTTTGCTACTTTCCCCCTGGATGTCTACTTTCCTGGAATAGATCAGGACTGGTCACAAGCAGTGGCTCTTCCAAATCTTGGTGAATTAAGGTAGACACCAATGATAAGGATCCCAGCTGGATGTTTCTCGGCTCTGCTATTGGCCTGCCTCCATACAATCTACCCCTAACTTAGCCTTGCCCGAGACAGATTGCCCCCATTTTACATTTAATCTTTTATTTTTCCCCTACTATTTTATACTCTTTCCATGTATTCTTACTTGGAGAGTTAGGTTAGGTCTGTACTTCATAACTATCTCATTAGTTGTGAGCAGAGCCCACATTGTCTGGACTGTATAGTCTAATGAATGACCAGCAAGCGCAGACAGAGTCTATTTGAAACACACAGTCATTGAAATGTATGGTGCCTGATATGCTCTCTGGCAGTGAGGCAAAAACATCTAGCTGCCACTAAATGAAAATAGTGTTTTCTTCCTCAGGAACAGACACTCCTTGTCTTCACTCATCAATGCTTGCTTCTGCAGCTGTCCGGGAACATTCCCCAGCTTCCTGCTGAACGAAGGGGGGGGGGGACATCTTTGGGTTTCAGTTTTCCTCTGGATTCTATCCCTTCTCTTCTCTTCTTGAATCTCCACCAGGTTCTGGGGGAATCAGAGTCTCCCCAGCATATCCTTTTCCTTCCTAAGTTCCATCTGTGAATGTTGGTTCTACTCTACAGAGGGGTCCAAGCCATCTTCTCATATACAACACTCTCTTACTCCGATTGGCTCATATCATCCCCACACCACTGTGGGAATGGGAAGAGGAGCTGCTTCTGACACAGAGAAAAGAGAGGTGGCCACCCTGAGACTTTCCAGCAAGTGACTAGCAAGGCTGGGACTAGATAAAAACACTGATCTTTACACTTGTGACTTTTTGCTCTTTTTACCAAGTAATTTTTGGTTTGTTCCAGTGTTTTGCTTTACCATAGTGTTCTCTAGCAAGAAAAGCATTCTGGATATGTGCTGTCTTCCTATCTAAGAAAATTCTTCACCTTCTGGGAAATGGGAATTGATGGGCAACCTCTACATTGGCCTTCATCCTTTGGAGTCCCTGTCTGTTCAGCCAATAGGAGTCCCAGGAAGGAGGCAACGAGTGAGAAGATAAGGAAATCAGAGGAGCTCCTTTGTCACTACTCCCAGCTATAAACATCCGGGAAGAGGAAGCAGCAGTTGCTAGTCTGTGCATACATTTATCTGTCAGCCTTAAACACTCAGACTTAAGCTAGAAGAGAAAGGTTTGCCAACGACAAGCCTGGCCCATATGGGGAAAGGCTTTGCTGTTTCTCATGGGCCCAAGGCCTTGGTGCTTGTCGTGGCTGTCTCCATGTCAACAATATATGTTTACTCAGGACTTTACTCATCCAGGGATTCCTCTACTCCTTAGAGTGTCTCTCATACAGCTCTCTTCAAACTCCAATAGTCAGTCACCCTTCCTCCTACTCTGACCATGGGATACTTTTCTATGATCAGCCCAGCCGTTGGAGACACGTCCTTGAATTTTTCTCACCTTTTCCTCTTGAGGGTCCTCTTCTCTTGCCTTTCAGAACCAGCATTTGCACAGCAGTTTGCAAAGGAAACTTCTGGAGGAGTTCTCTCAGACACAAGGCAGCTCTCACTGCACTCCAGCCCTCCTCAGATTTGCCCATGGGCGTATTTCATGTCTCATGACATCCGCTTGCCTTGCCGTGGGAGAGCTCCAGAGAACTGAGCAGGTGCCGCTGACTCCCATCTCCCCGTTACAATCACCACCAAACTGTCCCATTGAGCTTCCTCAGGGATCCCCACCTACTTCAAGGAGGAAACACCTTCCCCTAACATCCATGGTCCGGGATGTGTGTCCATGGCAGGATCCTCATTTCCAGGTAATAGATAATGGGTGAATCAGTAGAAGAAGACCCACCCACCACCTGGGGTGGGGGGGGGTGCTGGCTTTGGGAAGGCTGTTGACTAAAATTGCATGCAAACCTTTTAGATGTGATACACACATTTCTGATTATGAAAATAATAGTACTGAGCTGAAAGTGCTTATTAGCTATAATCAGTTTAAGTGCAGGGAAATACAGGTTCCCTTCTGTAAGGAAGGTCTCCGTGGTATAATTCCCAGGGCCCATCCCATTACTGCATTAAAGACTCCTGAAAGTCCCTAAAGGAATGTCCCAGGGGCCACACAGTGCTCCCAGAAATCTGTGAACTATCCCTAGGCACAGTCATTTAGCCTCTTCATACCAACACCATCCAACTCCACACCTTCACACAGCAACATAGCAACTGAACTACTTGGAGACTGTGAACATATATCCAAGCAAAGCTTTCAGCCTGGAAACCCATTAAGAGATAATAACCCACCTCAGTCATTCTGACCCCGATAATTGAGCTGTTATTGTTATTCTCTGCAAAGCAGACTTAACTTCCCGAAACATTTTCAAATCCTCTATCTCCTTGGATGCATCTTGCAAATCTATACCACTGGCAGAACAGATGCTGCTATCCTGTTTTCAGAGAGGAGGAAACGGAGATCATGATTTCAGAGCTGACTATTGGCAAGACTTAGATTAGAAATTAGGCTTTCCTATGTCCTCTGCTGGCCCATTACCTTCTTTTCTGTGTGAGCTTTTATCTCATGGTGCTAGCGTGCACAACATGTTTTCTTACTAAAAGTGCTCCTAACAGTATTTTTAAAGTGCTCCTGGAGCCAAGGAGGGGGCTCAGCAGGTAAAGATGCTTGCCACCAAGGCTGATGACCTGAGTTCAATTACTCAGATCCAGGTGATGGAATGAGAGAAAAGATCTCACAAGTTGTCCTCTGACCTCCACACGTGAGTACCTACAGACACATGCATGCATGCATATACACAAAATCAAACAAACAAACACTTTTTTTGTTGTTACTGGTGTAGAAAATTCCAAATCAATGTGCACCCAAAACTTTGTAATCTTTATAACATTTATTTTGAAGGTATTTTGTCTTTGCGGGTGTGAAGATGTTATAGTTAGGGTTTGAATGTGCCCCACAGTACCCTAATGGATAAATAAGGTAGTACTAATTTTAGGTGTGAACCCTGTGTTCTGCTGCACTCTAACTTCCTGCATCAATCATGACCCTCTGCAAATCCCCAGGCATACTGAACCCGAAACTTCCCAGAGGCAACTATTGGTCTGCTGAGGCTTAAGTGTCTCCACATCACTGTCCAAGAGAGGGTTCTAATGACAGCCCTCACAAGGACGGGCTTCCACCAAGTCAAGTGCCCTAAGTGGATAACTGGACTCCCTAAGCTGGGTCCATGCTTTGCTCTTTGAAACCCTCCTGTCCACAGCGCTGTATCGTATGTCCTGGCACTAGATGTCTAGTGAATAAGGAAGCTTGTCACCACTGAGGGCATTCCTCTTGACTGAAGAGTAATCGAGGATTGATGGTTGAGACAACACAACCTCTTTCCCTCTCACAGCAGATGCATGTGGAGTGTGAAGATTTACGCAGGGACAGTAAGAAGAAACCAGGCATTCTTTTATACCCTTTGGTTTTCATTTCGGGGATGGATGTGTGGAACTAGGCTCCACACATTCCCCAATGTCCCCAACCCATCAGTAATCACAAGAATTGAGAGACCGCCTGACTCTCCTCTGTTTACCTCAGCATGAACGAGGAAGACCTGTTCTTCAACATTCTCAAACCATAGACAACGTATCCTCAGTGTCTGGAGCCTTGAAACACAGACAAATAAGGTTCAGTCTCTGTCCCTGAAGAATGTTTTTAAAGGTGGAACCTCGAACAGAGAAGTATAACAACAAGAAAAGAAACTGTGAATTTGGAAATTCATTACATTTTTTTCTCCGTTTTTTCCCCCTCTTCCCCACCTCAGTGCCTTGATTTACTTGCTTTAGGAAAGACGAGTGGATGGTAAACGTAAGAAGGCATTTGTGAACCGGGTTTCTCGGGGGAAGCAGGCCTTGGAGCTGGAGCATGTATTGAGAAACAGCAAGTACAGCTGAGGGAAGACAGCCCCAAGGGCACAGACTTCTGAGGCTCCCTGGGAAATTGTCTGAAGGCCAGCTCTCTCCACAGCTTCCTGTAGTAAAATCCACTCTGAAAAACATGACTTTTGTGACTGGAACTCTTGGAAGTATAGAGAAGAGGCCAACATTTCCTGTGGAGACTGGGGTGGTACAGGGCTGAGGCTGGAACAGGGGTGGTGACGACTCACAAGCCAAGGATGTGGTCCTCCCAGCCCAGTGTGACTCCAGTCCACAGAAACACCCTGGGCAGGGATGTGTGGTCTGGATTTACACCAAGCCTTGAACTGGAAGTTCACGGAAGGTTCTTAAGTTCACAAGGGACACATGACCTTGTCACCCGTGCTCCTCTTTTAAAAGTAAGAAGTCTAAAGTGTGTTACTACATGTTGGGAAACAACATGATAGGGTTGAACAGAGAAACTAAAGCAATTAAAGAGGATCAGAATTCAAAGGGGCTTCACAGAGGCAAGCCAATTTAAGTAGATTTAAGTAGTCCTAGAAGGGGCGTAGTATCAACAGATGGGGAAGGAGGGAGAGGGAGGAAGGAAAGAGGCTGTTCTAGGTGGAATGGATAGCTTGTGCCAGGGTCTCTCCATCTCAGCAATTAGCATTAGCTGATCAATAATTAGCACGAGTCGTTCATCGTGTAGCATCCCTGCCCTCTACAAGCTAAAGATCAGTGGCAACATCCCACTCCAGTCACAGCAAAGATAACTCCAAACCCTGCCAAATGCCACCTGAAAGATAATGTGAATGGCGTGTTTGAAGGACATCATCCCTGGAAGCTGATGCTGGGGGTCATTGATAAAAGATCCTGTTGGCAAGAAAGTTGTGCCGATAGGAAGCTAAGCGGTGGTTGTGGTATTGACCTCCTACTGTATGGCCTGGCTATTCAGGTGGAAATTCTAAGCAGAAATGGCATTGCCCAGTCTAACTTTGGAAAAAAAAATAAGCAGGAGTGTGTGGATAGTGACTTAAAGATACACACAAAGCCTCAGGTCACAGAACTCAGCCCATGTCTTACAGGAGAATCAATACATCCATTCTTCCTTGTCACTCTGGTCTGCAGATAGTCCATGACTCTTACCCTAAGGACTTCCTCTTAGGCTGGGCTGACATGCCTGGCCTTGACCCTGGGTAGTGGCTTGTTCCTCTGAAGGCTGGGAGCACCTGTGGCCTTACCCCCTTATTTTAGCAACCGTTCTTGAAGCAGCCAGAAGCATACACCCAGAAGCCCTTTGGACTGTTTGTTGTGTTGTTGCTAACGGAGCCTGCTGTCTAAAAGGGGTTTCCAGGGCGTGTTGATTAGTTCTCTGCTACCCAGGGAGCCAGGGACACAGTGTGCACAGGGGTTGTTCGGCTTAGGAGACTGGTTGGAACTGGTAGTTATTTAAAGACGCTGGGCTAGTGTCAATGTCGCTTTGACTTTTTTTTTTTTTAAGATACTTTAGGGGACCAAGAGTAATGGCTAGCTGATTCTTCCACTTCGCTGCTAATTTGGGATTTGAGCTGAGCTGCAATTACAAACAGCTGTTGTAACATCTCCAGATTCCTAGGCAAAAAAAAAAAAAAAAAAAAAAAAAAGGTGCTTTGTGTGAAATCTTCAAAGGGCCTCCTCAAGAGTATGATAATTGAATTTCCTTATTTATCAAAAGGTAGTTTTCAGGATGAGTTTGGGGAATGAGACACTACAGGTTGTAGGGTCAAGATCTGTCACATTTGGGCAAAATAAATGTCCTGTAATTGTTAAGAATATACATACCCACTCAGAAAGAGGCAAGCCTCCCACAGGCTTCAACAAAGCAGGGCACATTAAGTTGAGGGGCAGGACCAAGCTCTTCCCCCTGTGTCAAGGAGGAGGAGTGGATGGGGAGGGATGGGGCTAGATGGGAAGTGGGGGGAGGCAACGGGAGGAGAGGAGGGAGGGTAAACTGTAGTTGGTATGTAAAATAAACGAAGAAAAAATGTTAATTAAATTTTTAAAAAAGAATATATGTACCCAATAAATATGTGTTGAATACCTATTGGGGTCCCAGCTATGACGAGAGATTACTAAAAGTCCATGCTAATAAAAGTTTATAAAAATAAGTAACTACAATTTGCCAAGAAATCTATATAACTTACATATTAAGTTATCTAACTTCTCATGGGCACATCCTCATGCAAGCATGGCTAGCCTAGATCTAAAACATAGGAAGAACACATTCCTTGCTCCTGAGCAATTAATAACTAGAGGCAAAACACACACACACACACACACACACACACACACACACACACACACACCTCAAACAATAACCACCTATCATACAGATTATAAATTGACATAATAATTATACTTGATCTGTTTCATAAGCATGAGAGGTAAATCAGAATAGAAATTCTTATATTGTCCATTGGAATTAAATAAAGTTTCTCAGAATATGATTGAGTCACTAAAACCTGACTTTATATACCACTGTTTGCTAGTCCAGTGCCTCTTACGTGGTGGACAATTCAATATCTATTAAATCAAGACCCAGAATTTTTCCAACAAGATCTGAGTGCAGTTGAACCCCTGAGATATGGGTACAATCTGTGATCACTGCAGTAATCCTTTAGAGCAATATGTTTGTCATTTCAACATTATTATAAAGCAGAGGGCCATTTTCCTTGGTTGTCTTGTCTTTCAGAAGCAAGGTAGGAAAAAAAATAACCATGAAACTTCTATGAAACTTGAAACAGGAGTCAAAGATCTAAGCACTGTTCCCCTTGGCTGGGAATCCACAGAGCTCTCAGGATTCTTTTTAACAAACCTTTGCTCAATGGGTAAGACATTTCACATCCTACTTCACATTGTGTGGGAAGCTCTGATGCAGTGAGAGCATGCTAACCTGAGACTTAGGAAGGTATGAGCACTGATTTAACATTGGGTAGAGTTGTTCATTGCTTGTGTCTTGATTAGGAAGGTATGGGCACGGATTTCTTTTAACATTGGGTAGAGTTGTTCATTGCTTGTGTCTCGGTTCCCTTCTTCTCTCCATCTCACAATGAGGATCAGATGAGCTCAGGGTAGTCACTGCTTCTTGAAAGACCAGATACTTAGCAGATATCACTCAACGGGGGAACTGAGCCCTGTGGGCGGTGTGCCGTTTGAGAACAGCAGTATGAGCTGGACTTCACCCTCAGTGAGCTTTGAAACTATTACATTTATGGATTAATTAATTAATTTACTTGCTATTTTATGTGGACTCATGCAATGGCATCACATATGGAGGTCAGAGAAAAATGTGTGGAAGTCGGTTCTCTCCTATTGTGTGGGTCCTTGGGAATGAAGTCAGGTTCTTTGACCTGAAGGCAAATGCCTCTACCTAGAGTCATACTGCTAGGCCATTCTTAGAAACTAGGAAAAACACATAGACATCATATCTGGCAGAGTTGGATACACTTGATAATTCTGAAAGGTCCTTTAAATTCCTGAATAAGAATGGCAAGAGAAAAGAACCCCAGGGGGTCAGATTACAAACACTTTCTCAGTTATCTACTGTTACAGAGCCAACCACCACAAGACCAATGGCTTAGCAATAGCCATTACCAGTTGTACAGTTTCTGTAAATCAAAAGTCCAGGCCCAAGGGCTTAGAGGATAACATCATCATTGCAAGCACAAATATGGGAGTTTGGTCCACGGAATTCATGGGGAAAAATACAGGTATGGTAGCACACACTTTTCTTAATTAAAAAATTTTATACAATATATTTTCATCATATTTTCCCTACCCAACATCTCCTTCTCTCATTCTCTTTCCCCCCCTTCTCTCTCTCCCAAAAAAGGAACAAATTAAGAAATAAAAAATCCCACAAATATGAAAATCAAAACAGACAAAAGACCAATGAAACAACAAAAAAAAAAAGTCCACAAAAATACCATTGTGTTCATTTTGTGTCGGCCAACTATGCCTGAGCATGGAGCCTGCACTGGAATGTGGTTGATATACCCAGTAATACTGCACTGGACAACACTGATCTTTCCCTTTGCCTGCCAGCAGGCATCAGCTATAGATAGCTTCTTGGTTAGGGCTGGGACCTCATGTCCACTTCCCCCTCTCAGATCATAATATAGATTTGTAATTGCATTGCTAGGGAAGCAGAGACAGGCAGATCCATGGGATTCTCTGGTCACTCAGCTTAGCTTACTTGACCAGTTCCAGACCAGTCCTGAAAGAGAAAATGAAATCATGAAGCCTTACCCTTCCTGAAAAGCTTTTGCCAGTTAATAGTTGAAGGGCGGGACAGTCATTTTCTTTAGTGGTATTAACACTACTAGTAAGTTGCCTGTGCTCCAGGAAATATACCCCGCACACCCACTCACACCCATTCAAGCAACCCTAATTAAACTCAGTGACATGTACATAAGCATAGCACCATGAGGTTTCTCAGTGCTAGATTCTCTCAGCTCCGAAAGACTGTTCTCATTCTAGAAGTCACTCTCAAGACCTTGCTTCTTCAAAGCTAGTTAATAACAACAATGGAAGCAACAAAGTCAATCACCATTTAATTCCCTATTTCCATCATACTGCTGTTTTTAAAGACTCTTCTGTTGGGTAAGCTTTATGTGCTGAGGATGGCAGAGTTGGAGAGGTGGACCTACCCAAGCTCCCTGGAGCCCAGATCATGAGTGAGCTAGTAAACTGGCTTCCTCCATGGTTCCTGCCTCCAGGTTCCTGCCCTGATTTTCCTTAATGGTGGATTGTGACCGGGAAGTGTCAGCTGAAATTAACTCTTCCCTTGCCCAAGTTTCCTTTGGTCAAAGTGGTTTACCACAGCAACAGAATGAAACCAGACAAGTTCTCAAACTTTCTCCAGTCCACTTCACATCACACTAAGTATTAAAAATGATGTCATGTATTTAATATCCAGGGCCATTACATGAGCCCACTCACAATATCTGTCCATTGACTTGAGTTCTGCCATTCTTGAACAGGCTTCAGGCCCTCAGCAGTGCGTCTATGCACCACTAGCTCATTTCCCACTCAGATACAACAGTTTGGAAGCTCTTCATGACTACATTCAGACTACTTAATCAGCAACTGAGTATGGTGAGGTGTTTAACCAATAACTATTCACTGGATGTTCATTTTATACCTGTCACTGAGCCTCAGTGTTTAGAAGGCAGAAGTGAGAAAAACATCATTATCACTGAAAAGAAAAAAGGCACAGTTCAGATCCCTAGGGCTCTCTGGCTATCCAGTCTAGCATATGTGGCTAGTTCAAGGTCAGGTAATTTTCTACCATTAGAATAGATAATCACTGCCTACCACACATGCCCAACTTGGGGAAAATCTAACTGATTTATAATGCTTATTTGACACACTGGATGAAGAAATTGTTAAGACCACTACGTACAGATAAGGGAAAATTGGAATTAAAATTTTTTACCAAGCGGAAATAGGGACAGGAGTATAAGCATTCAGGCCGCACACCCGCCAGCCAGCCGTATTTTGCTAAGTTCAATGCATGTGATTCAACTCCCACTGTAGGCTCTACTTTCAATTGCCCGTATCACTCATATGCCTATATTGTGCTTTCCTTATCCTCCCCAGTAATTACCATTGTGTTTAGTAATCAACGGCACTGATTTACGCAAGCTCCTTTCAAGGCAATCACTCTAGCACTTAAAAACAATAGCTCTGAATGGAGTTATTTCCTGGGAGAATGTTAAATGTTTCCGAGTTCAGATAGCCAGGGAAAGGCGGCTCCCTGCGTGTAAGGAAAGGGAATGAAATGCTTTCTGGCAGCTGGACCAAGATAAAGTGTTCAGACAAGTCCTGTAGTGGGCTGGGAATGAATGGGAGTAACTTGTTGTTTCCTGCCTAAATTGTGCGGTTGGATCCATTCAGCTTCCTTATACCGCAAGCTGTTAATTACAGATATAAAGCCTGATAGGGCCCCTCAAGGGATCAGAGATAACCTTTAGCCATTCTGCGTGCAAACAATAGCAGGGCTGCGAAGGAAAGGTAGCTGGTGTGAGTGACTTCAAGGGGACTTTGCTGTGTTTGGTTTCTTGCTAAAGTTTCACACTGCTCGGCTAGCTACTCCGTGGTCTAGGTCCTAATCTCAGGTCTTTAATTTGCAAGGTCATACTCTAAAGTCTCATGGCTCAGACTACAAGCTGAACCTGAAGCCTGAGAAATGAGGAGTTAGACATGATGGAGACAGTGTGTGATTTCATAGTGTAATTTAAAGGGAAGTTGAAAGCTTCCCCTGCTTAGGGGATGCCATGTATTTTAGCTCTCCGATGTACATGTAACAAAGGCAATTTTTAAGTAAGCACAAGTGACTACTGAAGACTCTCCTGAATATGAGCAAGGTGGCATGACACTTCTTGCCTGTGCTTCTAGAATAAGGGCCCTACAAGGTAGTTCTTGGATCCATCACCTAAGGAAAATACTCAAGCGAGAAGCAAATTGATCATTGGAAATATAGATGCTGACTTAAACAGAACTGAGCAAAAAATGAGTTGAAGAAAATGACAGGGGACCACAAGAATCCTTGCAAGATCTTTCCACCTTTTATCACCCCAGACTTACTGCCTAGATCACATCCTCAGCCCATCCTCGTCCACAGGTGCCCATAAGGGAATGTCAATAGGTGTTTGATTGTGTCCACTTACAGACTTTTTAATAGGACTGTAGCTTTTCAACAGGAATAATGAGTAAGTTAATGAAAATATTTATCCTGTAAAGAAAGTCCAGTTCACCTTCCAATCCGGCTGACCTGGTGTGGTTGAAATTTTCCTCTATTGATAATCTTGTTAAATGTTGATTTTTTTCTCCCTAAGGGGCTAATCCTTGAAAATAAAAAAGGACAATCAGAAAAGAAAGTCAATTTGTTCTAGTTAGCTTTGTCTCAACTTGACACAAACTAGAGTCATCTAGAAAGAGAGAACCTCAGTTGAGAACATGCTTTCATCTGATTGGTCTGTGGGTCATTTTCTTGATCAATGATTGATGTGGGAGGGCCCAGCCTTCGGTGGGTAGTGCCACCTCTGGGAAGGTAGTCCTGGACTGTATAAAAAAGCAGACTAAGCAATCCATGAAGAACAAACCAGAGAGTAGCATTTCTCCATGGCCTCTGCTTCAGTTCCTTCCTTGAGTTCTTGCTCTGACATTTCTCAGTGATAGACTGATAGACTGTGATTTGGCAAATCTAATCCTAATCAATCCTCTCCTCTCTGAGTTGCCTTTTTTTTTTTTTTTGGTCTTTGGTTTTTGGTTTTTCGAGACAGGGTCTCTCTGTGTAGTTTTGGTGCCTGTCCTGGATCTCGCTCTGTAGACCCGCCTTGCTCTGCCTCCCGAGTGCTGGGATTAAAAGCAAGTGCCAAAGCTTCTGAGTTGCTTTTAATTGCAATGTTTAGTTACAGCAATAGAAAGCAAAGCTAGAACACCAATATTGCAAGAGGGGTGTGAGGGAAGATGACTCTGGGAGCTGCCTTTTGGAGCCAACGCCTCAGGACTTCATTTAGACTCATGAAGTTACCTTTTATCCAAACAGGAACAATTTAGCAAGATTATCCCATCTTTTATCTATTCCAGAGAAGCACCCGTCTATGAATAGAGCTAAATTGTATGTAACTAGATTTTCTTGCAGAAATATAGTAATCTCAGTTAAAACCTCTGTCACTTCTCCCCTGTTTAATCTGTGATGTCTACACTGGACAACAATTCAATATATTACCCTACTTTGAAAACAAACTGACAACCTCTCCTTTCCTAAGCATGGAAGTCTGCAGGGTACAGCTGCCTTGATAATTACATTGGTGACCCTCAGCATGATCTCTGTGGTACAGATTAAGTCAATCAGGGCCCATTCTGGCTGATGGACATATTCAAGGTCATCTGACTAGGACTTTCATCTAACACTGTGGACGTTGTTACAGTCAATATTGTGGTCCTTCAGCATTTATGTGTTGAAATCCCAACTCCCAAGATGACTGAGCTTCCAGAAGTTGTCAAGGGATCTAGGCTCACAAAGAAACTTGGAGAGGTTTGTTTATCCCTTCTCCAGGAGGACACAGCTAAAAGGAGTGTCTCCCCAGTCTCTTGGCACCTTGATCTTGGATTTTCCAGCTTCAGTCACCATGCACAATAAAGTCAGTTGCCTATAACTTATTCAGTCTAAGGTGTTTCGTTGTAGGGCCACATTTAGACTAATACAGGCCCCCAAAGCTAGAGCGTCTTCTATTATCTAAAAACGAAAAGCCTGCCATTTTATCCCCCATCTCTCTGGGATTGCAAGCAATTAATAAAATGGGTACATTTCCCATTTGTTATGTATGCTAAGCGGAGTAGACCTTGGTCCCTTGATTTAAAATTAAAAATAGACTGGAGATATTCTGCTCTTCTTTGTTTAGCTAAAGGGGAAAAAAACGAAAGAAAGAAAACATGGATTTGTCTTAACAGCTGCAGGAACTTTTGATCCATGTAATACACAAGGTTGAGCACAGATATTAATGTGCTCAGAGCGTGGGGCTTTGAAGAATTAGTGCAGAGTGAATCCCCAGAATGAGGCACCTGGTAAATTGGCATGCTTTTGTTCTTCGGGTCCTGTGGACATCAGGCTCCTTGTAGACATTGTCAGAGACCATTTAGGTACTTCCTATTATAATATTCTGGTTGAAAATAGGCAGCCAGCTTGGATGAAAAGACATCCCCCTGATCTTTGAATGGACATTAAAATCAGCAGACTATGTTCCCAGTCTCTTAAGTGCCATGTCTCAGAAGAGAAGGGAAGATAGGAAAACAAAGACAGCCACCAACTGGAGGAGACATCCTTTCAAGTATATGCACTTGCCCTAGGGCTTTTCAGAGTGTGGCTTTTCTACACCATGCAGGCACACAGGAGCTTTCTCTACACAAGTCCAAGCTTTGTTTCAAATTCCCAGTAGGCCTGGAGGAACAGAACTCAGCCTACTGGGAGAGAGTATGAGATGTTTTGAGTTCCTTTTAGCCTTGGGATATATAGGGTCATGTCCAAATGGCCAATTATATCCCTGGCACTTTGCATGGAGGAACCAGCAGTTTTCCTCTCCCTGTCTCCCTGCCACCCACCCACCCCGCTCCCCATCCCCTCTGTGTTTAATTGGTATTTGTCATTGATGGCAGTGGTTTTGTTCTTTTCAAACATGTCACTCGTAGAAGCTACACTTTGCTTCTGGGATGCCCTGTAGCTGTCCTGTGCTGACTGTGGGTTTGGATCCTTGCTGCAGCCACCTTAAACCTGCTACCACTAGAACAGTGAGATGTTCCTGTTTGTCATTGGCCATTATGCTATGTTAGTATTTACATCCGCCCCTTGGGGACCTGATAGGGTGCGTCATCCCTGCACACATCTGCTGGCCAGTGAGCAGGCGGTACCTTGGCCTGCTCAGTGTCCTGACAGCTATATGGTCTCATTGCTATATGGTCTCTCTGCCATGTGCTAAGTCACCTCATAAAAGGTGGGGCCCCGCCCACTTTCTCTAGGAGGTTGAGGTCTCATCTGCACCTCCCCTTTTCCCCCTCTCCTGCCTGCTCTCTCTCTTCTCTCCTCAGTTCCCCTCCCTCCCTTCCTCCCTCTCCCCCTTCTCTCTCTTTCTCTCTCTTGCTCGCTTGCTCTCCACTATCTCCTCTCTCTCTTTCCCTTTCACCAAGGGGCCGCTCTGCACCCCTCTTTCCCTCTCCCTCCCCTCACTAATAAAACGCTCCATGTGAGTCCTGTCTGCATGGCATGTCTCTTCCTCATATCCAAGACTCCAACCCACCAAAGTCAACACCCTAGATCCTCTCTGACTCCCTTTCTCACACTTCTCTCCCACTTCTGGGTTCTACCATCTGTTTTTGTTTTGTTTTGTTTACCTCGATAGTAATAAATCTTCAGATAGAAAAGTAGCATGGTTGTTAGGCATGCAAGGACATGCTAAATAAAGTTGGGTGGCTATGTTAGTAATATACAGCTGTGAAGAAAATTACCCAACATTTTGTGGCTTCAATAAAAACAAACATTTATCATTATCTCCCTGGCAGTGTTTGTAGGTCAAGGATTCATAAAGGGCTTATCTAGGCATTTCTGCTTGTTTCTCAGCAGATCAAAATATTGGTCAAGTTGATGAGCAAGTAATAAAGTTTATAAGGAAATGCAAAGTCTCTAGACTAGACAGAGCAATTTAAACAGAACAAAATTGAGGAGTTTCACATTTCAATTTCAAGACGTACTACAAACTTGGAATTGACGAGAACAATATATAGTATGCTCTAAAACCCTACTGGTCAGAGGTTGCAGTCTACCATGGCCTGACAGTTCTCTCCAAGCTCTGAGACATGGATGACCCCCACACACACACACTCCGACCCCACAGAAGGTGCCCTGTTCTCTAACTGACCCTATTTGGAGACTGTCTCTAGGCCAGATGCCTGACTTATCTCTAGTATGACCCCTGATGCAGTTCCCTGAAGAATCTTTTCCCCTGCTACCCATATGGTAATTAGAGATTATGCTACGAGCATTACGACCGGATAGAACCATGCTCCCACATACGATAACTAAGACTTGTACTAGGAGCTTTATAATAGAAGCATGCTGTTTAATGCAAATTAGGTGACGCCCTCCCCAATGTCTTCATCCTTTATATTTTCCCTCACTCTGGGATAAAGTTTAGCTGATTCACTGAAGTCATCTTCCAAAGAGCTATCTCCATCATACTCACAGGCCGTACAAAGCTCTCTGTTATCGCTTCTGCCTCTTGTCCTCATGGACTGGTGGCCAACAGGCCACAAGAAGAAAGGGGACCTCCACAATAGTACATGTCAGAAATAAATCTATAGGTTTGTAGTCAACCAATCTTCAAAAAAAAAAAAAAAAAGAAGAGCAAGGCAGTTAGAGAAAAGACCACTTTGTTCAAATAGTGGTGCCAGAAGAATTGAACTTATACTCTGACAACACATGACACACTAAAACTAACCAAAATAGGCCATACATTTGAATGCAAAAATTGAAACCATTAAAAATGTTCATCAGAAAATATTCAAAGGCAAGAGAGATGGTTTGGTTGCTAAAAACTATTGCCATGCAAGCATGAGGACTGGAGTTCAGATCCCAAGACTCCATAAACATGATGGGTGGGAATGGAGGCCTCAAGTCTAGAGCAAGCTGACAAGCCAGACTAGCCATATCAGGGAGCTCCAAGTTCAACTGAGAGACTCTGCCTCAAAGAATAAGGTGGAGAGTGATTTAGCAAGACTCTTCACACCAACCACAGGCTTACACACACGAATACTCATGCACATTTGCACACCACACGTGAGAGAGAGGAAAAACACTTAAGACTTGGGTCAAACAAACAATACACATACCACCAAAAGCAGCACAAAAAAAGAAAAAAAATAAGGAAAAACTGGACCTCATCAAAATGGCACTCCAAAAGGTACCATGAGAAAAAAAATGAAAAGACTTGCAAATAGACTGAGATGAAATGCTTGCAAAGTACCTCATAAAAGGCTTGCATCAATAATTTACAACAAACACTTAGAGTGCAATAATTCAATGAGGCGACCCAACTGTGAAGTGGGCAAAAGGCAAATAGAGAAATTTAACCAGAGACATTATACAAACGACTAATGAGCACATGAGGTGCTCAACACTTTTAGCCATTGTGGAAATTCAAACTGAGCCTGAGGGGGTAAGACTTTAACCCCACTAAAGCAGTTACCGTAAGTGAGACAGGGGAATAACAACTACTGTGGACAGAGGGGCAAGCCTGGGACACTCACACTGCTGCTGGGAATGTGGAGAGCTGTAGCCACAGTAGAGATTGTTCTTCGGATTTTCAAACTCTTTTCAAGGCATCAAAAGCTTTATTCATAGCAGCAAAATGGTGGAAACAATCCCAGTCCATCAAGACTGAAGTGGTACAGGTGTGAAATTGAAGGCTGTACAGAAAACACTGAAACAAAATACAGATATACACACCAGGATTGGACTAAAAATCATGATGCTAAATAAAGGAAACAAAACTTATGTGACCATGTTATTGTTTAATTTCTGTGAATTGTCCTAAAAAGGAGGCAGAGCTATGGAGGTCAATGTAGATTTAGGGTTTATTAGGGAGATATATATGTATATATATGAGCTAAAAATGAAAAATGCCCCCAAACATTAATTATAACAGTTGCATTATTTAATAAATTCATTAAAAGTCAATCTTAAACTTGAAAAGATATTAATTCTGTGGTATGCCTTTAAGAGGTGGGGCCTAGTTGTGGGTATTTAAAACGTTGGAGTGTGCCCAGGAAGGTTATTATGAGATTCCAGTTTCTGAGTTTCCATGCTTCCTGGCCTAAGACCTGAATACTTTCTCTGGCATGTGCTTTTGATATGATGTTCCGCCCTCACCAGAGGCCTGAGTCTGTAGGGTTGCCCCATCTTAGACATGAGTCAAGCTAAACCTTCCTTTTTATTTAGAAGTGCCCTGTGTCACCTTTTTATTACAGAGACCGAAAACTAATGCGTTCCCAGACACTCAGCACACAGTAGTGGGATGAAACAAAATGATTATATCAAAAACGAAGAGAAGGAGGCTCACAGTTATTTCAAGTACTAACTGTAGATGTTAGCATATCCTTGATTAGACTCCAGGGCTGGGAATAGTACCCCATGGCTCCTGCCTCTCTCCTCTGGGCTTTTGGTTCTGGGCTTCTTTATACTTGGACAGTAGCTCACATTTGGAATTGACTAGTCTTCTCAGCTCATGCTGCGCTTGTAAAAAAAAAAAAAAAAAAATTCGTTTTGTCCAATCTATTTTTCTTTCAACCAAAATTGACAGTGATTCTAAAAGAATTCTTGTTAAGACATCGGGGTCTTGTACTGATTTTGTTGGGGTTCGTACCTGTAGACAAAAGCCATGTTCTCAAATACATTTACCGTCAGTCCTTCTCTATCTCTGGATCCAATAAAGTTGCTGTGGACAAGCACCCCAGACAACCCACTGTTTGATGTAATTGTTCTTGGATAGCCCTGAGATCTTACCGAACTTTCTAGTCCTTTTCTTGGCTGCATCTGGGTGACGTGTCCCTGACAGCCCTAGATTTGATCTCCGTCAGAACGTATACCCTGGCCTCTCACGACTTGTCATCTGAAAAGCTGCTAATTTAAAAGCCAGAATGTTCTGGCACTTTTGCTTATCATTGTCTTTTCATTTAGCCTGTTTCAAGTACCTATCAATATCTTCTTTAATCACTTTACTCTCTACAAACTTCAACATTTTCTTTAAATCCCTCTCATCTCTCACTCCTGTAAGATACTGAATTTTCAGGACTTAACTCTCCCTAGCCCATCCATTAAGGACTTTCTGGGTCCCAGTCACCACCTGGACCTATCATTCCTGAGAGGAAATGGATAGACTCAGGACCCCCAAGGCCGACAGACATGGGAGATAGGATGAGGGAGAAGGGGAAGGAAATATGGGAAAGGGGGCAGGAATATTTGTCCCAGAGGACAAAGGACTGCCTCTGGATGGAAAGGAGACAGATCTGGCACATAGGAAAATGGTGGTTTATGAAGATACAGGGGGGAAACCCCATGTTAGGATGAGGTGTTTCATTTTAATTGGGCCTGTTATTTAGGTGAGCCAAAGGGGGCTTCCGATTGCTGGACCTTGGTAGTCATCCTCAGGAGGAGGAAATAGCCAAATAAGGTAATAGACCATGGTGGCTAGATTTAGGACTATAATGTACTGATTTTCAGTAAGACAGAGGAAATGGGGGAGAAGAGCGAGGCCTGCCAGAGCCATGCTTGCCACACGTGAGCTGGCCAGCGTCCCTTCAATGTCTACCACATTTTAGGTTTTTATCTCAGTAGCACCTTATTCCCAAACATTAAAATCTGCACTAATGATCTCTAACTGCATGACCCATTACCCTAAAATGCTGCAAGTTAAAACAATTATAAATGCCCTGTGGTGACACATGTCTTTACTCCCAACATGGAGAAGGCAGAAGCAGGTGAATCTCTGTGAGTTCAAGGTCAGCTTTGTCTACAGAATGAGTCCCAGGACATCCATGGCTACAGAGAAACCCTATCTTGAAAAACCAAAACCAACCAAACAAACAAAAACAATAATAAACATTGCATCCCTGTTTTTGTGGCATGTGCATTTGTGATTTAGTTTGGTGGTTTGTTCTCAGGGACTCTTTAGTCATCAGCAGGGACTAAAGACATTCAAAGGCTTGACTGAGCTGAAGAGCCTACTTCCAAAGTCACTTATTCAGTGGAATCTTACTTGACCAAAACAATGTGATTAACATGATATTCTGGGCCTTGTAAGCCCAATGTCGAAAGAACACTTGCAACTTCTGTCCAGGTCTCCTGTGGTCCTACCCTAAGACTCAAGCTACCACACACAGGAGGCTTATGTGGAGATTCCCACAGGGTAAAAGTAATGAGGATATCAGTCAAAAACCAGCACCAGCTTATCATCTTGTAAGTGAGTGCAGGAGCTCCAGAGCAGGTGCCTCTGTGACGCCATCACCACCAAGCCCTTCTGAATTGCAGATACATGAGCCAAATAAATGATGCCTATTATTTTAACCTCTTACTTTGGAGATGGTTTATGTCAATAGATACCTCAAACAAGAGCCAGAATTTGACTGATAAAAACAGGCTGAAGGAAGAATATTTGAATGCATGAAAAACTCCCAGAACTGAACCTTTGAACTTAAACCAAAAGAAAAATAAAATACCAGTGCCTGGCACATTAAAAATAAAAAAAAAGAAATCCCTATCCAAAGAACATTATCCTAAAGTGTGAGAATATTACACGTGTAATATTCTGGTCTGGTGCTCCCAAATGGGAGCAAAGGGCTGGTTGGAAAAGACACAGAAATATAAAAAAATCAAACTGCTTTTAGTAGAGCTGGAAGCTAGAAGACAAGCAATGTGCAAAGCCACTGGAAAAGTATTTCCATCCCAGAATTCCATTCCCATTCAAACTATCAACCGAGTGCAGAGACACCACCAGATGTACAGCTTTCCATGCAGGGTCTCAGACCTTTATCCCGCTAAAACAACAGTGTAACCACGAATAAAGGGATGCCAGGAAACTGGACCCTGTGGCTGGGCACTTGAGATGGGAAGGAGGCTTTTGGGAGGAGAGAGTAGGGAACTTCACCACGCCTAGGAACAGCAGCCAGAGAGCCAGCAGTCCCTTGCAGAGAAGGAAGAACTGACGGCCAGGAAGAGGCGATGAGCACATTCCCTGGCATCGTGACCACATTTACAGGAGTTTTTCAGTTCTGGGAATGATCCATTTTGCAATTAGATATAGATGAATTAAAACTGAGCAAATTGAAAATAACAGTAAAGATAACCTCAGCTCTGCACAGTGTTATGGAGAAAATGTGTGGTGGTTCTCAACTGTCAACATGTAGGAGATTCAGAACCACCCAGGCCTGTCTGTGAGAGCACCTCCAGAGATGTCTAAAGGAGGTGGGAATATTCTCCCTGACTACAGGCAGCACCATTCTATGGGTCAGGGTCATGGACTGAACAAAATAGAAATCCAGTGGAGTACCAGCATTCACCTCTCTGCTTCCTGTCTGAGAACACAGCTTGACCAGCTGCATCAGGCTCCTGCCATCATAGCTGAGAAGGCTGCTTCCCACTGTACAACGCCAGAGACTCTGACCCCAGATTATTAGCCAAAGTAAACCCTTCTTTCTTTATGATGCTTTTACCATGGCAATGAGACAAATAACCAATGAAACTAGAAATGCAATATTCTATAGACTCAACTAAGATAATAGTTAAATGGTAATAATATGATAAGTAAAGACTATTTAGCCCCCAACTGAAATTCTGATACGATCACAAGTGAGAACTTGGGGGAGGGGCGCTTAAATGTCAGGGCAGAAAGCAGTTTTAGAGAATTTGTTTTGTCTTCTGTCAGGCTTATTATCTTAAATTTTGAAAATCCAGGGGCTGGGCTCATGGCTCATAGATACAGTGGTTGCTGTGCAAGCAGAAGGGTCTGAATTCTGATCCTCACTAGTCACATAAAGCTGGGTGACGGAGACAGGTGGATCATGGGAGCTCACTATCCAGTCAGTGTAGCCTAATCAATGAGGGCTGGGTTCAGTGAGAGACCATGTTTCATAGACAATGGATGGATGAATAGATGGATGGACAGACAGGTAGGTGGATGGACGGACGGACAGACGAACAGACAGACAGACAGATAGATAAAGTAGAGGGCAATAGAGGAAAATACCTGATGTTGACCTTTGGGAGAAAGAGAGAGAGAGAGAGAGAGAGAGAGAGAGAGAGAGAGAGAGAGAGAGAGAGAGAGAAAGAGGTATATACATGTGCACATTTACAAATATGAAAGTATACATGCCCCACAAAAAAAAAGGAAAGAAGCCTACTTAAAGGATTTGGCAATACAGTTACTCATAAGCTTATATGATTTTCATGTCCTTCAGGCTTAGGGAGAGCAGGACCAGAATAAAAGTGGGGAGAGGGGATGCACAGGTTCCAACTTTAACTGTCCCACTCTCGGGTTAAATCTCCTTTGCTTGACGCTACACTTAACACACACGAGTCCAGTACTTATGGGACAGCACTGCACATCATAAAGGTGTTGACAGAAAGAGCAGATTGGGGCTCAAGGTGTGAAGGCACTTACCACACAAGCCTAGCAACCTGAGTGCGATCCTCAGGCTCGGTGTAAAGGTCAGTCAGACCCAATTCCACAAAGTTGTTCTTCAGTCTTTACAACCATGATATGGTACATGCCAACCCACAATAATAATAAATCAACTATTTTTTTAAATCAAGTTTTAGGAAAGATGAGGACAATGTGGAGAGGAGAGATGAGACTCAGCACTGTATATGGCAGGCACATCTTCAGGGGGTGATTGAAAAGGAGTACTATAAATCAGGACTGAAGAAAAGGGTTTTTACAAGGCAGAAAAGAGAAAGATGTTACAGAATCAACAAATGAACCAAGAAAGCAGAGGACTGAACCCCCAATATGTGAGGTTGGGACAAGGAACATAAATAATAAAGAAGCAGGAACAAGCAGAATTTGGTGGTTCCTTAGGATGGATCATGATTCTGAAACACCAGGTTCTTGGTACATAGAGGCTTAAAGAGAATTTGCTTTTGAAGCAGAAAAATGTGCATTTTGTTACTTTTCCATTCTACAGAATCGAAATAAAAACCCAGAAGTTCCAGCTAGTCAGCATTAGCTATTGATAAAATATTGACCAATAGGAGACCTTGAGACATTTGGCATTTTATATACACCCAAGAGATGCTTCCACTCAGAATTGCTTCAACCATGGGTGCTGTGTCCGCATTGTGGGGTTGCACTCTTGTCAAGAGGATTGCCAGTTGCTGGGTGCCACAAAGTTTCTCTGCCCCAAAGAACTCAGGTTCCCATGAGTCCCTGGGAACTAGCTGAGAAGTTTAGGCAGGAGAGGCTGAGAATTTGTGGTGATTGGAAATATCCTTATGAAAACAAACAAACAGTTGGTCCCAGATCCTCTGGAGATAGGGTCAACAGTGTTTTGCTTGCCTATTGACTGGCTTAGCATAATATTTTCTCAATCTTCCTACCGTATCAATTTCTGACAGTACAATTGAACTGAGGCGGGAGGGCATTGTCTACAAGACCAGCCAAGGAAATTGGGAACTTGGTCGGAGGCTGTAAATATCCTCTTGGTCTTTCAGTGTGTTTATTCTGAAGTGCTCTCTTAACGGAGTTGAGAGGGTTCTGGGACACACTGGCACCAGGTTTTCAGTGGGAAAGATCAGTGGTTGAGATAAGTGTTGGGGGTCCGCCTTGGGACGTGCCATGAAGAAAAGATCTGATTTTGTCCTTAGATTCCCTCAAAAGGGTGGTGAATACAACGATAACAATGGTGTATTCAGAGGAGGGCTTGGAAGGCAGGAAAGGGATTTTTTAAACATAAATGTCCCAGAGTCTTAAGGGAGGAGAGCACCACTCCCTCTTGCAACAGGGATGCTGATTAACCATCAATAAGAAGACACTGGAAGCAGATTCCTGCTTCTCACAGAACTGTGTGGCTGAAAAGATAGCAAAGTCTGCAGAAGCGCTGTCTCCAGGGAATATAGACCTCATGAGTCAGTGTGGGTGGTCCTGGTTGAACTCGGTGGGGTGAGCTTGTTTATAAGTGTTTTAACAGATTTCCTTACTCTAAAGGCAAGGTAATTAGCAAAACATAGGGTGGGAGTGCAAAGGAAGAAAAGAAATATCACACCACAGGTCATCACCTCTAAAGAAATGGGAAAACGAATATAGACAGAAACAAGCTTAGGGGGATGGGGGGGACCTGCAGACCCACTCAATAAGAGTTACACAGCGCAACAGAAAGATTCACACAAGTGGGTAATCTCCCAGTCCAAGCAAGAGCTACTCTGAAACTAACCAACACACACACACACACACACACACACACACACACACACACACACACACACACTGAATGAAAGATGGGCTTCTCCGTGTCTGCAATTCTTCAATTTGAAATCTCTTGTTTGTATTTAGTATGGAGTGTTTTCCCTAAAGGATATCCTGTTTGAGATTAGTATTGGCTGGTTCCTCTTAACATCCTTAAAGAAACATCCAGGGAAACTAAATCAGCCCCCACCCCTCCAGTGATAGGTCAGAAAGAGTCTTAACACGAGGGAGGACACAGCCTCACATCCTCTGGCTGGTTCCTCCTGTGACCTAACAATGACAGCCTCTGATCTCATTGCTTGGCACAATCCAGGTGAGGCATTGCAAGTGGACAGATGTGAGGCTGGTGGCCTGTCCTCAAGCAAGTCTGTGACGCAGTTCCCTTGCCTATACAATAAGGATAAATGTTAACTTCACGGGGTCATTTGGAGAATCAAAAGAGCAAATGTGTATAAAAGGTGCCTCATAGCATGTGATGCACATGTATGCATTACTGCTGTGTATTAGTCTGAAGATAGCATACCAGCCTCACAGAATGAAGGAGCAGTAGAGAAATTAAAATGATGGGAAAGGGTTTCACAAATACAACTCAGCAAGAGTCAATGTACTCTTTGTACGCTTAAAAAATACCTGTTCTCTCAGATCTAAAGTACCAGATGCCCCAATCATTGTGGCTATTGCCTTTTTTTTTTTTGTCAATCATGAAAATATAAGACCAACTGTGTTAATATGTACAAGAGGTAGAAATTAAGAACCAAAGAAATAGTACGTGGCCCAGGAAATTGTCCATCTCTACTCTAAAGGGGCTACATCCTTCAAGTCTCTTAGAACAGCCCCCACCGCCCACACTCCCAACACCCTTACCCATCCCCATCAGCTTAGACTTCCACCAAAGTTTACCTGGGAAACTAAAGTAACATTTGTAACTATGTCTCCTCTGGTTTGTTTTATCTTAGCAAATAACACTAGACACTGCGTTCATGGTCTACCATGTTTGTTCCCTTCTGTTTTATTTGGAAATGTTCAGTTTTCTAAACTGGTCTATCTCTGAGATTTTACCTGAAATGAGAACATAACACCCCTTCCCTTCTTCATTTGCTACCTCTTAAGTCAGGAGGGATCCCTGCCTTAAGGAAGCGTTTTCCCCTCTCCTTCTGTACCAGCCACCTCCAAAGCGGCAGAAAATGCCCATCCTATGTGACCTAGAACAGTCTGTGGTCCTTTAAATCATAGCACAAATTCTTTAACACTGTGATTATGTATTTGTGTATTTCCATAGAAACACCCTAAAGAGTAAGATTATATAAAATGCATTTTTTGTATTTCTTGGACTTTATACAGTACTTTGTACATTTTAATGCCAAATGGTGGTTGTGTGCTCCTCTGAGGATTTTAAAAGGAAAGTCAGGCAGTTATCCTTTCAGGGTGCTTTGAAATTCAAGCTTGGCAGAGGCGGGGAGATGGACAGGAGGGTATCTATCTGCATCCTAGCAATTCCTCCTTTCCTAGACTTGAGCTGGGAATATAGAGGACAGTGATTTATTTAGAAAGGAAAGAAGCAGGGTGAAGGGAGGGTTACTATTGCATATTTTCCACAACCCTGGGAAAAGGACAGAAAATACACCATTTTGTTTTCACAATAATCGTGAAAGTCTGGTGGTTATAAACTCCCTTTTACAGATGAATAAACTGGAAGTTGGAAAGCTTTCTTAATTTTCCAAGATCATATAATTTCTAAGTGACAAAGCTGAGATGTAAACTACAGCAGTCTGCTTTTTGTTTGTTTGCTCTCTTGGTTGATTTTTATACAAAGCAAGAGGCGACATCTTCCTGAGACCATTTTATAATAAATATTTTGGGGGAAATACTAGATCCTTACTAAAATACACAAAACTAAGCACATCATTTCTATAAGCATTTAAGGAAAGGAAAGACACAGAAAGGAGCATTTTTAGATTTACCGCCAACTGCTTCTGGCTACACACCAGGGGATTCCAGGTTCCACACCCTCATGTTCTGGGATCAGCACCACCAAATGGAAGAGTCTGAGAAGTTCTGGACCACCATCAAGAAAGCCACAGATGTGTGCCAAGAGTGAAGAGGAGCCCTGTGACACCATTGCCTCCAGACTGTGAGCCGGCTATGGAAGATGCTTTCAGCTGGGATGTGTGTGGTCCAGGGTGGGATAATGAAACAGCACAAACTCATGTGGGAGCTTAGTGGCTCAAACGTGTCCAAGAAGACATTTCCAAACTTCACATCGAGACATCTCCCATTCCCACCTGAACACCTAACTCCAGCTCCGGGGTGGGGTGATTCACCAAGGAGACTGATCTAAGCTAGTGTGGTCTAGGCCATTTATAATCGGAACACAGAAGAGGAGTCTTTCAAATATCATTTTTTCAAGGTGGACTCAGATGTCCAGTTAGTAGACCAAGGGCTGCAGGAGTTTCCACCAAGATCGATATTTTATTGGCCATTTAACATAGGAACAAAAATCGCAAAGTTATCAGAATCACAAAATTATCAAGCCAACTAAAACTTGAATTCCAATTCACATCTGATAACAGTATTTATTCTACATTAATATACATTTTTCTCATAATTTAACTTCTAAGACTACGGCATGCTCTCATGAAATCTGCGGTATGTCAGACTGTAATAGACTAGGTCTTTCTTTTCCTTTAGTATAACATTAAATAATATCTTGTCATAAATGGCTTCCTGGAGTTGATACAGTGTTTGGTTTTAGTCCTCAGTTTCCATATACACACTAGATTTATACCTTTTTAATGAATTTTAAAGATTATAAACTACTGAAATTTGTCTCATTGTGAAATCTGGAGTTGTCTATGCCTTGGATCTCACAAAATAAACACCGAGGAGAGTGGTATCTTTCCAAAGGTTCTATGCACACTACTAGAGGAGAAAGGGCTTGATGTGATATTCCAACTGGTGCAACAGTGGTCTAATGCTATGGAAGTAACTACCTACTTTCTGAATGGATTTAAAGTCCATTCTACAAGACAGAACTCATGCCTAATACCATTAACTTGGCCAAAAAACAAAACAAAACAAAAACAAAAACAAAAAAACAACCATGGCTGGCTATGTCATAGGGGAGAACCTAACATTAAACATAGTAATAAACCACCCACTATGTTCTTATCCTTATATCACAGATTGGTGCATCTCTCACCCCTCACCAGAGAATCTTCTTTTTGCAGTAGATTGTGATTAATAACCCACATCTGTTCAGTGGGCAGAGAATGAGACTGTGGGGGCCCAGTGCTAAATGGGACATCTATATCACTCCCTCCCAGCAAGGCCCCAGAGATCACTGAAGAAGGATGAGAAGGATTGTAAAAGTCAGAGGTGGTAGACAAGTGCAGTGAAAAGCTCTTTGTTGGACATGACTACAGTCGCATACAAGAGCTCACAGTGACTATGAATGCATGCCCAAGACCCGCACAAGATCTAGGCAGCAAAAATCCTAATATGGGTTGGCAAAGGGCTCATGGAGTCCCAGCCCTAGCTGAGGAACCATTGACAACTGATGGCTTCTAGGGAATGGAGGATCCATTTTCTCCCAGGATCTAGATCCTGAGAAGGTACTCACGCTTTAGTAGATGGCTCTATACTCATGGACCTGCGGCCAGCACTAAGGGGACTGACTCAGTGACTTTAAAAATCGAGCACGTGAAGTTGTTGTGAGTGGTGGGAGGGAAATGAGAAGACTTGGAGGGGATGGCCTGGGGGTGGATTTGGTCAAAACACATTATATTCATTATGAAATTCTCAAACAATAAAAACATTACTATGAAAAGACTCATCCCAGGAGATTCTAGGCCATGTCCACTTGACAGCTAAAACTAACCAGCACAACTCCTAAGTTCTTGTTATAGACAGATAGGAGGAGGTGGTGGAGATCATGTTAGTATGATTCTTCTGGAGAGCAGTAAAGGAATCATGAGAAATGTTGTCAAGACACATTGTTGAAATGGAGGCAATTTTGAAATCAATGCAAGCCTTTGAGCTGATATTCTGGGGAAAAAAAAAAACATTTATCAGGAGCCCCTTGTTTTCCGTTTTCTTTTCCATGTTCACTAGGTCAGATTCACAAGAATCTTATGTGTTGATCCTCACCCAGAGCACACAGCCTTCTCAGTAGGGGTAGGCAGCTGACCTTCTGTGTTCCTGAAGGCAACAAGGGACAGCATCTTCCCATTCATGAGTACAGGAACTGGGTTCCAGGAAAAAGCCCTCCACTAAGGGAAAGGAACTGTTCACATCTGCGAACAGATCTCTGTGCCAAACTTCTGGCCAGTGTGTTGCAGTACACATATATACAAAGACCGATAAAATAAACCAAATAGAATCAATTGTCAGAGGTTACCTTGGTTACTAAGGAAAAAGAAGCTGCAGACAGATAATTGTTAAGGAAGAGTTATTACAATTCTGATTATCCTTACACTTCACACACAACACCCATCCACACAAAAATTCATGCATCCCCACTAACTATATGTATAAGAACTTCATGAATAAACACAAACATCACAAATGGATGCACACCACACACACACACACACACACACACACACACACACACACACACACACACCCCTCTTTCCTCCATGATTGTTAGGTCTTTTATCCTTCTTGTTGAATTGAACTTCTTTAGAAAAATGAAATAATTCTTATCTCAGAACCAAATCATTGGGAGACCAGAAGGGAGAGGGTGGGACAGTAAAGGCTCCAGCCAAGTCTCTGGGAGCCTGGCAACATTACATCCTCAAGTTTACAACCTTGAGACTGCTTTGGTGGATCATGTCTGGGAAAATTCTTCATTCTAACTCCCTCTGGGTTGGTATGTGCATTTTCTACTAGAAAAAAAAATGAAAAGCTTGTTATTTTTGAGAATCAAAAGGGGCAGAAGGTTGCTTTTTTCCATGAAGGGCCAACCAACAGCTGTGATTTTTAATGTCAGTAACTGACAGTAACAGCTTGGTAGCATCATATTTAATGAGAAGAGACTAGCTCACCTCATGCCCTGGTTGCTATGTACAGAAATGCAAGGAGTCCATAACAAAGGCTGTGAGAACCATTGCTTAGGATAGACAGACACAGAGCCTGTCCCCAAGACAAAAGGGAGGACTTGCTTTTGTCCCACCCTGTTAGAATTTACAAGGTGAACAGAGTGGAATTTGTGCAGGTGATCCCAGTAGGCAGAGAACTCATGAATTGCTTAGTTTCTCCAAGAAACTTCTAAAGTAATAATTTCACTTGGAACAACCTAGTTAAAGAACACAGGTCCCTGTGACCATATTTATGCATAGTGAATAACTTTCTGGCATTTCAAAAATAGTATATTTTTCCATTTTACACCCTAGGGAGTTCTTTGACCCACCAACTACTGGTCATTCATAGGAGGAGGATGAGAAATGAGCCACATCATTTAATATGTGAAAGATTGAGCAGGTTTCACTCTCCCTGAGGGGGGAGGGAAGGAAATAATCCATAATAATCAAGTATGAGTTTAAAAAACAGAACACATTTTCTTTGCTTCTCACCATATACCCATTCTAAGAAGGGAAAATCAAGGGCACATGTGGCAGAAGCCTTGCCGAAGATGCAGCTGATCACAACATTGCCAAGTCCATGGTAGAAGCCAAAGCTGCTAACCAGTGTGGGAGCCAAGGACTGGAGGCAGGAGGCTGACTTGTCAAGTGGCTCAAAGGTAAGATCCCAGTCATGGGGAGCTCTCTACACTACAGAGGAAGCAACGGACGACTGTTCTGTCTCTTGGGGCTAAGTGTCACTGGAGTGTGGTGGCATTAATACACATTGTTCATAGTTAATAGTGCAGTCCTAGAGTGAGTCACACTTCCCTTCAATGTCAAATCAGAATTTTGTTCTTAGGTACTCCTGCCATGCGGAGCCCAGCTCTTCTATAAGGCTTCCCAGCACAACCATTTCTAAGTGTCCCTGAGGCATATTGAGCTATTCTACAGCTCCATTAATTGAACAGATCTTTTAAGAAGAGATCAAACAACAAGGAAATAGGAGATTTGAACAAAATTGAGACACCAAATAGACCTTAATAGACTTACATGGAAGACCAGATGCAATAGCAGGGGAAAATACATTCATTCAAAGGCACACAGGCAGTCGGAAAGATCAAATAACATCTTGGGGCATAAAACTAGTCTTAACAAACTTAAGGTTAGGACCACATGTCTAGACATGAGTAGCAAAAGACAAGAAGGGAAATTTCACAAATATGTGGATATTAAACAACATGTTATTGAACAATCAACTAAGAAATCATTAAACATCCTGAGATGCATGAAGAAGACACCATCAGACACCAAAGCCTAAGGTATACAACCAAAGCTCCCAGGAAGGACATTGTAATGGCTGCACTAGTTTACATGCTGGCCAACTGTGACAAATGATCCCTTGTTTCCCACATCCTTGCCATCATCTCTTGTCTTCTGCTTTCTTGAATAGCCATTCTGAGTGTGAAAGAAGGAAGATGGACTCTTAACCTCACAGCATATGCAAATATTAATTCAAAACGAGTCGAAGGCCAGAAGGTGAGGCACAAAACTATACATCTCTTAGACGACAGCAGAGAGGATGTGGTAATGACTTCTTAGACATCAAAACGAAACTAAAACTAAAAAAAATAGGACCATGTTAAACTTATAAGGCTTCTACTCATCAGAAGAAACAATTCATGGAGTCAAAGGCAACATGGAAGACAGCAGAAAACACTAGCAAAGCATAAGTTTGATCATGGATTGATACCCCCAAAATATAAAGTACTACTGCAACCCAACAACAACAACAACAACAAATCTATTTGTAAAGGCAGATGTGGCCTAGAGAGATGACTCAGGTGGTAGACCATTTGCCATGCAAGAATGGGGACCCAACTTTGATCCCTAGTTCATATACTTGGAAAAAGCTGGGTGTTGCAGACATACTTGTAAACCTAGTGTTGTGGAGGCAGAGGCAGGAAGAATCCTGGGTCTTCCTGGCCTGCCAGCCTAACCAGCAAGCTCCAGGCCCTAGTAAGAGACTGTCTTAAAAAAATTAAGTTGGAAGGCTCCCAAGAAACAACACCACGGTTGACCTCTGACCTCCATATGTATACACACATGCTTGTACATGTACATGCATGCACAAACATGCATACGTTCTCTCACATACAGACACTTTCAGAGAACTCAAAAGGTCAGAAACCTTCCAATCTTTATAGCTATAAATGTTGGGACCATGTTTTGCATGCAGAAGGCACATTGCAAACCCTTACTAGAGATAACAATTCGTGAAACCACAATCCCTAGAGCAGCACTAATAAGCTTTATTTTTCTTCCCCATCCTTGTTCATAGTCTAGAGCACTATTCGTATATGAGTTAAACCTCACATCTGAACCTCAGCATGCTGACTTTTTTTCCCCTGGTATCCATTTAGTTAGCTTAGCAATGACTTCCTCATTGTAGAATTAGCCCAACGTTTTCACCTTGCCAGCTTTGGTATTCTTCTTCTATATTCGGTTCTTCCCTTTTCTTCTTTTTGTCCATCTATCTGATTTGGCTGGGAATTATTCTTATCCTTCCCATCATTCTCTGCACTAGCTTATTGGACATACCAACTAACACAAGTTTAAGCAATTACAACTTCAAGCAGAGTTTATTCCATGATTTGGAAAATGTTCATGGGCTACAGTTATGTGCTATGTATTTAAAAGACACATAAAGAAAAACAACCAAGAGTTTGACATTCAGAAAATGTAATCCCAGCACCATCATCCTCCAGAACTGTGGAGAAGCACATGTTTTGTTTCTGATTCAAAATATTAATTTCCTACAGTGCTCCCAACTTCATAAATCCACAGCTTCCTTGGGAAAATCACCACAACACTAGGAAGGTCCTTTATCTTATTTCAGTAACAATGCTCTTATGGAAGTGTTGTGGAAAAAAAATGGGGTCAGCAGAGCATTAAGGACTGTTTTCAGTGCTAATCATGTAATTTGCAAGTCACTCTACATAATCCAAATGTTATATAAATATAATATAATTATATTACAACATTTACTGCTTTGCATAATTATGAGTCTTTAGCAACAAACACTGTGGGCCTTAATCGCCTTTACCCTTCACTGTGATAAAATAGCCATCCACTCACTCCTAGACGAAAAGCCATTAGAACACTTCTCATGAACATATTTTCCAATGGGAAACCAGAGATCATCACCACTTCCAATTCCTTTCCTGGGGATGACTGGAGAAGAAGACTTTTCTCTTTCTTTCCCTCCAACCTCCTACTTTGTTCATGTCCCAGCTCTACTAACTAAAGTGACAGATGGACTCCTTGAGGCCAGCCAGACTTCTCTGGCTCTTGGAAGTCCTGAAATCACCATGTACAGCTGGTGATTTCAGGACTTTATTTCTAGCCAATTGGAGTGATGACATCATGACAGCATTTTCACTGCTTTCTTTGAGCACTCTACAACTGGGGTCAGCTTCCTTCAGGGGCTGGAAGAGAATATGCAATGGATGGAAGGACCCAGGTCAGATCATAGGTTACACGCACTTCTTTGACCTTCCTTCCTTTCCACCCTCCCTCCCTCCCTCCCTCCTTCCTTCCTTCCATCCATCCTTTCTTCCTTCCTTTCTTTTCTTACACATTTGGAGATTTTGATGTAACACCAGTGTGTGTTATTACAACACCAGATACAGACTATAGGATTTTCAGGATCTGGGCAATACTTTCCTAGGCAAGTGTCCTTCTTCCCAGAGAAAAGGCATGCTGATGGACCCCAGCTAGCAGCCATTCCTACACCTCCATAGAGAGGTAATAGCAGAAGCCTTAGGTTTGTGCAAAGAAGGTTATTCACTCAAAGCACAGAGGAAAGAGGACATGTGATTTTCATGTGACAAGCACAGAGGTCAGTTTAAAGCTGAACTCATGGTCCTCTGTTTTTCTGCTTGACAGCAGAGGATGCTCGCTGGGCAGCTTGGAGATTTAGAGCTCTCCAAAAGGGCTGTGGGGTCTTAGAACAGTCTGCACATCAGGCTGCAGACTCATGCTGTCTAAAAACTTAGAGTAATAGACGGCAACTCCCCACATCACTTGGGAAAAGGATGCAATAAGAGGAAAATGAACTAATACCAGCAAAGCACTTAGCAAGTAACAAACAGGGTGAGTTAAGGGCCTGGAACAGCGGGAATCGTCCCTACTGCTCTTTGCCTTCCAAGTTTCATCAGCTGATGGGAGCCTTGCTGTCCTCTTGGTACTGGCTCTTCCAAAGCCACCATCGATACCTAACTCCTTTTACATTACTGTCCCATTTCCTATACCATCATCATTAGTTCATTCAATACATTTTTATTGAATATCTATTATATATCACACTCAGAACTTCAGGCTGGAGATTCAGAGGCGGTGCTTGGACTTAGAGGACACACATTTGGAGAGGAAGATCCCACTGAGTAACTAGCTGAAATCCAAAGCAGAAAGAGAGAAGTAAACAGATCAGCCAGCGGATGGAGGCCATAGCACTGGGCACAGGAGAGAATGGAGACTAAGCCAGTCCACAGGGGAGCAGCAGGGGACAGAGTCAGCAAGGGCCTAGGGGCAGGGAAACTTTAGGACCACATGAGGAGGGTGTCTACCCAGCTGAGGGAAAAGGAGGCGGGTGCCTGAATAAAGCAGCTGGAGCCTTCCTCGGGGCTGTGAGTCACCCAGAAGTACCCCTGTGACTGCAAATAATGTGTAATAAATGAAGCCAGGGGAGGAGAGAGAGACCAAGCAGGACAGGAGGGGCAGTGGGCACAGAGAGGATCACAAAGGCCTTCCTTCGCCTCTGTGGCCAAAGAAAGGCAGGCAGTCAGATGCGAGAAGTGACTTGAGGCATGAGACAACTGTACATCAAGACAGAAACCCCATTATAAAAGTCTCTAGAGGGGTCACTAAGCTGCCTGGAGAGACCTCAGCACACAACCTGGTTCTAAGACTCGGGCTTTTGTTTGGGCTGCAGGGCTGGCCTCAGAGAGCACACAATGGCCAGTGTTGAAACTCCCTTTTTGGACGGAAGAACAGTTTCACATCTGGGGAAGGTTAGGGTCAAACATATAAATGAGGGGAGCGGAGTACATTACCCCGAGACGCTCTGTCTGTGACGTCAATCGCTGCTGGCTTTGGACAGAGGTCGTTCTCTCGTGCATCAGGCAGGACCCATTAACATTGCCCAGCACTCTAGTGTTTATGTGGAAAATGTGAGCCAGGAAGTTTCTCCTCATTGTGATCTGGAGGCTGTCAAGGAGCCATTCTTTAGTGGTTGATTTCTGTCTCTCCCATCTTACCAACACCACCGTTTCTGCTGTTCTTTGTCCCTGGCTACTCTCTCTCTAGTCTGCTGGGAGGCACAGTTTAGAGGATACATGTCTCATCTGCTGAGAGAGAGACTGAATACACATTCCATGTTAGTTATTTACTTACTTCTGAGTGCTCTCTCTCCCCATTATAGACCGGTTGGCGCCCCACCTCTTTCTCATGGCTGCAGGCCCAGATGGGAACTGAGCTCTCAGAGCTCAGATCCCCCTAGAAAGTGAGTGAGTATTTTGACTGTTGATGACTTTCTCTTTCAGACTTCAGGAAGCAAGCTGTTTTCTGCCCAGGCACCATCGTGGCCTGTCCCCAAATCCCCATCACTAGGAGACAAGGTACGGAGCCAGCACTACCCTCTGTCCCCTCAGCTGTCATCCAGAAAAGGGTGGTGGATGCCAAAGCTGCGTGTAGGAAAATCCTCACAGCCTTAACCAACTTCTTCTCACCCCTGCCCATCCCAACATGCACAAGGCCATTACTGCCACCCAGATAATGAGCCTGGAGAACTAGGGATCTGTTTTCTTTTGAACTTAATGCAGACTACTTAATGCTGGGCCAAGGTGAGACCCCACAGAAATCCAACACCATAACTAGAGAAAACCTCATATAGGCTGTTGTCATGGGCTAGTATTATCCACTGCTGACGATCCACTTTAAGAATATATGATGAACGACAAAAGCATATGCCAAACTAAGAAAACAACCAGCCAATAATCAGGTTAACGAATACAACAGACCTCATGGACAGAACAGATAGCTCTCAGAACAAGAAGCACAAAGAGCCAATAAATATTTTTAAAAGTGTTCAACATCCTTAGCCATCAGGGGAAATGAAAGTTACTTTAAGATGCCGTTTCACTGTGGTCAAAATGGGCAACAATTAAGAAAGCAGACGATAACAAATGCTGGAAATGAGAAGAAAAAAAAAAAACCCTTATTCACTACAGGGGTGGAGGTGGGGGGATGGTGTGGGTGAATGGTGTGGAGGGGTGGAGGTGGCAGAGATACTTGAATGCCCATGACTATTAATACTCCAGTCATGATAGCAAGAAAATGGAACAAGTCTAGATGGCCGTCAACGGATGAATGGATTGAGAAAATATGGTTTATACAGAATTTTGTGTGGTCATAAGAGGAATGAAATAGTGAAATTTTCATAAAAAATAAATGGGGAAATTACAATAAGTGAAGTAACCCAGACCCAAAAATACAAATATTTTTTTCTCATAGGTAGATTGTGTGTGTGTGTGTGTGTGTGTGTGTGTGTGTGTGTGTGTGTGTGTGTGTTTAAACTATGAAACAAGAAAGGAGACTATGAGAGGAGGTCTTAAGGAAAGGAAGTCTTAAGGAAATAGGAGAAATTAAAAGAGGGGAGTAGAGACACATGACATGAAAGTGGAGAGAGAAATCCTGAGAAGAGAAGAGCCAAGAGATCGAATGAGGAAGGGAAATCAGGAAGAGAGTGCAGCAAGGCCAGAGTGTATGTATGAAAATGCCAGAGTGAAGCCCTTACTCAAACAAACCCAAGGAAACAAAACGAAGGAAACAGAATCATCACAGTGTGTCCGATGCTACTTAGGCATTTGCTCGACTACATTCTAATACCATTTTATCCTCATGTTATAGATGAACCACCCAAACCCAGAGAGTTAAAGTGGCTCGCTCAAGTTACGTAAATATTAAGTATCCAACATTCAAAGTAAACCACTCAAGGTGGAGCAAAGCCCAGAGAAAGCCTTGGGACACTGCCCAAGTCACAAGCCCGAACATATAGCATAAAAGTTAATTAAGGAGTGATATGTGGTCACTGGCAGAAGTAGGCACCTACACGCCAAACCAAAAAGGCTTCTTCATTCCAGAAATAGAGGTGGTTTAGAATGAAAATAGTTTCAAGAAAGCAGGACAGGGGAGGTGGTTGGGTCAGTAAAGTGCCTGCCAAACAAGCACAAAGGTTTGAGTTCAGAAAGCCAGAAGCTGCATAAAAGCTGGACATGTTGGTATGCATCCATAATCACAGCCCTGGGGAAGAGGAGACGAGTCAGGTCCCTGGAGCTCACCAGCTGGCCAGTGTAGCCAATTGATGAGCACCAGGTTCAACGACAAAACTTGAGGAAGGCCTGCATGCCTCTGGCCACCCCTGTTGCTACTTTTCCAGAATCTTGCTGTTTGTTTGTTTGCTTGTTTGCTTGTTTGAACCTTGGTTCTTGACTCCACCCATTCTTCTAACTTCAATCTTACGTTGACCTCAACCAAAAAAAAAAAAAAAAACAGTCACACTCCATTCAGAGAGAGATCCCATTGATTTGTTCCCTCAGAGCTATTTAGTTCTCCAACTATTTGCAAATATTTCTGATAAGTTGTTACCCCAAAGCATCTTCCAGGCCTAGTATATCCTGCACACACTTCCGAAGATGCTGAGTAGTTCTATTAGAAAATGAAATGGAATAATGTAAAAAAAATCAAACAGCTTTGCAGTGGTGGTATGCTGTCTTTATGACCAATTCCTAAGAGTCTATGGCTTAGACAATAGAAAAATAGGGACAAGGCTGGCTGGAGACACAGCCCTAATAGTAGAACACTCACCTGAGTGTCTGAGATCCAAAGTTCAACATCTAGTAAGACACAGACGTAACAAAATGGAGAGATTGGAAGTGTAAAGTGTGTGATTTTTTTAATTAAGTATTTTAGACTGATGACAGGACATATAGACATTTTAAGGAAAAATTTTAATAAAATGAAATAAATTTAACCACTTACATACTTTGGTTGTTTAGAGCAAATAGATTTTTTGCAGGCTTCTACAACATATTTGCATTACATAAACTAAAATATGCAAAAGGTAAAATAAAAATCATGAGACAACTGGTTAAAGACAAACAAACATAATGAGAAAACTATACAGTGGATTTCTCATAAAAAGCAGCTTTCACATATGAATAGTTAAGTACAAAATTTAAGTCATTAAAATGTCCACATTAAAAGAGACAGTTACTCGTGGCATAAACTAGAAACACAAAGGAAGTCATTTACTTAAAATACGTGAGGAAACCTGCTCTTGGTACTTACTAGAGATGCAAATTAAATTTGTGGGAGGAAAACTCATTAATTTGCAGCCAGAACTTTGAAAAGCGATGGGTGGTGTAATAAAAAGGACTTTCGGTGGCTTAAAGTGGTTGTTGTGCAGAGGTCTGAGTGGCAGGAAATTAGACTAATTCCTTCTGTTTTTCCTCTCTTCCTCGGTTTCCTGGCTGACATGTTATCTATGCCTAGTCTTCTACATTGTTGGGTAAATGGTACCAGATTTCGAATGTCCTTAAATACCATGGGAAGATGGAAAGCGGGTTTGATTTTGCTCCCTACTAGTCAACAAGAGCACATTTAGAGATCATAAAGCAGGAGCAAACATGTGTTGTTGGTGAGTTAAGGAGAATATAACTCATCTCTGGGGGTTCATTAGTAGATGTCAATAAAGATTCATTCTACACTTGATTTTTGTGTCATGTGGAAAGCCACATGCTCCAGCTGAAGAGTGAACATAAAGAAAAGAGACGTCCTCAGGGGACTGGGGAGATGGCTCAGCCAGCAGTTAACAGTGAGTGTTGCTCTTGCAGAGGACCCAAGTTCAGTTTCCAGCACCCACATCAAGCAACTCACAACTGTCGATATCTCTAGCTCTAGGAGATCCAATACCCTCTTCTGGCCTCTGCAGGCAACTGCACTCATGTTTACATACCCTACTCACATCCAACTAAAAACACAAAACTAAAATATTAAAAAATAGGTGTTATCACACATCTTGACCACAGGCATTGATGAGATTGACTAGGCCATGGGAGGGATCTAAGAATCTGAGACTATTTGGCCTAATGTTGGTGTCAGCAATTACTTTATCCAGTCTTTTCACATCTGCAAAACACATAGATGGGGCTTAGAAGGGCTCTGAGTTCTAACTTGACTTTAGCGGCCTCATATTCTGACCTGAACTACAATCCCACATTTGGACATCTGTTTTGGAAACTGAAGCACTGACTTTAAAGAAAATTATCCATCATGGTTCATAGTTAATTTCTTATATCTCTCTCATCTGAATTTCTCATCAGTGAGAATAATACGTAATACAGAGCTCCACCCCTCCACTCCCCGCCCCCCGCCAAAAAAAAAAAATTTTTTAAAAAAAAAAAGAGCTTTTTTTTTTTTTTTTTTTTTTTTTTGGTCTTTCGAGACAGGCTTTCTCTGTGTAGCTTTGCGCCTTTCCTGGAACTCGCTTTGTAGACCAGGCTGGCCTTGAACTCACAGAGATCCACCTGGCTCTGCCTCCTGAGTGCTGGGATTAAAGGCGTGCGCCACCACTGCCTGGCAAGAGCAGCTTTCTTACTTAAAATATACATTGCAAAACAGCTGTACACACAGATATTTGATTTCAATTGTGCCACGATGGCGGCAAAGGTCGAGCACAAACGCAAAGTCAACCAGGAAGCTTAGGAAGGAAAAATGGAAAGACCACAAGAACATCATCAGTCACAAATAACATTGTAACAGATCAGCGATTATTAGCACCAAGTGCACCCTGGGGTTTGAAAGTCCCTTGAGAATTTCTGAGTTGTGTGTCTTCATTTCATTGCTAATAATACATCGTTGGAAAAATGACCCAGGCTTATTTTTCATGATCTAAATCAGTAGTTCTCAACCTGCCTCATGCTCCGACCCTTTAATACAGTTCCTCGTGTGGTGCTGACCACCCAAACATAAAATTATTTTGGTGTTACCTCGTAACCATAATTTTGCTACTGTCATGAATTGTAATGTAAATATCTGATAGGTGACCCCCCTCTGAGGTCGCGACCCACAGGTTGAGAATCACTGATCTAGATGCCGTCTTAGAACTGAGTTCTTCCTCAGTTATTCATAAATCCTGTGCTTACTCTGAGCTCGTTACGGCCTTTGCGTTTATAGTCCCTCTGCCTGTAATACTTTTCCTATTACCTTTCTTGTCTGGTTCCTTCGACCATTTAGGTCTCCGCTTGAACATCAACGATTCTGAGGACATGAGCAAGCGAGCTGGGAAAGGATCATTGCTCAGGCAGAGGGCAGCGGAAGAGCAGAAAGGACTTCCACAAGGTTTAGCATTAAGTTTAGAGCACAAAGAGAAGGCAAGAACAGGGTGAAAAGGTCAGCCAGAGAGCAGGAGGCGCCAGCCCACGTGCAGCTTGAAGGAGCTTCATCTTCATCTAAAGCATAATGAGGAGGCAGATGGATTTTTAAGCAGGGTGATGAGAAAAACATAGTATGTTCATCATCTTGAGCCCAAATTGAAAGGAACTTTGCAGAAAACCATGAGGCCTGGTGACGGGCCAGGGCTGGTACAGTAAAAGCAGAAGGCTGCTGTCCCGCCTCAGTTCCTTTCTGCCCAGCACTGCTTCTTCCCATGGCCCACGGGCACCACTGCTTCCAACCTCAACCTAGAAGACGAGCCACAGCTCATGCTCTGAATTTTCTCTCACTGTTCCCAGAGCATCGAACTGCTTTCCAACTCAGGCCCGCCCCACCCTGTGTGCTGTTTCCTCTGTGTGCAAAGTTTTTCCAGTTCCCAACCCATTCACCCCCTTAACTCCTCTCCCTCCTGTCTCAGCTGAAACACCGTTTCTCCGCAGAAACCTGTCTTGATCTCTCGGGTCTGAACTACATTGGAGCTGTTACACGATGCTACAACTCCTTGGACTAGAGTTCCAAGAAATTGCTGTTCTTTCAAGCAATAACCACAGTACACAGCCATGTGAAAATGGAGGCTACCAGTTAACATCCCAGATTTTCTACTTAGCAACTTGGGAAACATAGCAAAGTTAAGCAAACTCTCTGAGCCTGAGCTGTATCATTCGGAAAATAGGAACAATAAACATTCTCACTTCAATCGACTTTGAGGGCCACACAGTATCTTGCACAAAGCTAAGGCTTCAGTAAACGCTTATTTTACCACCATCATCTCCCTTAGTGCAGTAATTCATAATTGTCCATTAATCCAGTTGACTAATTAATGCCTTTCATTCCTAGCAGACTAAAATCTCTGCTGGGCAGGGATCCGTGAGGGCTCGATCTAGCAGTGCAGCATGCCTCGCTTACACTGAAAGTTCAATGAATATTGAATGAATGGACTTATATTATTCTTGGGTGCAGGATTCATTGCCTAGGAACATTCTTGCTGGAGGTACTTGGCAACATGGAGTCTAGTCTGCAGACATGATCCAGAGTAAAATTTAGGATAATATTTATCTTAATCTGCTCTGGCTGATATACCACCATAGACTTGGGGCTTATAAACAACATAAATTTATTTCTCACAGTTCAAGGGGTTAGAAAGCCCAAGAGGAAAGTGTTGTGGAATATTATTTTAACTATGTAAAAACAGTTATATTTGTTTATGCTGTGGAATGTTACTTTAACTGTGTAAAGGTGTGTTACATTTGTTTAACGATGTAACGATGTGTGTTTAATTATGTAAATATGTGTTACATTTGTTTCAACTCGCCTGCCTAAGGCACCTGATTGGTCTAATAAAGAGTTGAATGGCCAATAGCTAGGCAGGGAAAGGATAGGCAGGGCTGGTGGAGAGAGAGAATAAGTAGGAGAAGAAATGTAGGTGAGGAGAGAGAGTAAGAACAAAGAGAACAGAAGAAAAAGGGAGGGATACACGCTGGGCAGAAGCCAGGCAGCTGCCAGCCAGACATTGAGAGAGCAGAAAAGTAAGATATGCAGAAAGAATGAAAGGTAAAAAGCTCTGAGGCAAAAAATAGATAAAGAGAATCAGGTTAATTTAAGTTAAAAGAGCTAGCCAGAAACAAGCCTAAGCTAGGCTGAGTATTCATAACTAATAATAAATATCCACATCATGATTTGGGAGCTGGTGGGTGGCCCCCCCCAAAAAAAAGCCTGGTACAGGAAAGCGTTAGATTCTATGTTTCCTAAGAGTCACCCTCCTCACAATGACCACCTTCCCACATTACCTTCACCTTATAGCACAGGAGCAAGGGTTCTCAGGGACGTCTTTTTTTAAGGTCAGCAACCCGTGCAAGAGGCCTTCCAAGGGCACCATCTCCTAATGGCATCACTCCTGCGGGGGAGGATTTCAACACCTGGGTTTCTACAAGCACATATTCAGACCGTAGTAACAATTCCCCGACCTCCTGTCTGGTTATCTTGAGCATCCTCCCCTGTTAGCACCTGTTCCTTTTTGGAATCCTTCTCAGCTCAGATCTTCAGCATCAGAACAAGCCACTATATTCTTGTAAGGAAGTACTCCTCTTCCAACTCACAGTTAGGCTTTGTAACATAGATTTATTTATTTATTTATTTATTCATTCATTCATTCATTCATTCATTCATTCATTCATTCATTTATGTCCAAGCAAGGGTGGTGGTCTGTAGAATAGAGAGAATGGTCCCATGCCTTCCTACATGGTCTGTCTCCGTGTGTGTGTGTGTGTGTGTGTGTGTGTGTGTGTGTGTGTGAAAATGACATAATGAAATCCATTACATATACAATTAATATATGACAATAAGACGTTTTCTCGGGACCAGGAAGATGGCAGAGTTCCAGCACCCATACAAAAATTACGCATGCCCACACGTGTCTGTACTGTCAGTGTTGGAGGACAGAGTCAGGTGGACACTGGAAACTCACTGGCCAGGCAGCCTAGCGGAAAAGAGCAAGCTTCAGGTTTGATGAGAGGCCATGTCTCAAGAATATAAAGTGGACAGCAGGAAAGAATACATATTATGTCCTCCTCTGGCCTCCACACACATGCACACATGCACACACCCACAAGTACTCATATAGGTTATAGTGCTCACATATAAGACAACATACATACACACACACACACACATACACACACACACACGTGCAAGATAGTTTTTCCCTTATGAATTAGGTATGTAGGTTACTTTGTACTGCATACCTTTAGTATGACTTTGTGGTCATCTGAGCACCTTATTAAATCTAAGCCAAGCCATTTTGAAATCAGGTCATGTTCTTTCTCCACCTGTCATATCTCCGACACTTTCAACAACAACACTACACTCAGATCACATAAGCCCCCTCTATTCAGACAATTTGAATTCAACCAATATTGTCATGCTGGGCTCCAGGACCATTAAAGGAAGGGAGAGATCATGTTCCATCAAATTGGCTCCAGCATTTGGAAGCTCAGAGTTATTTGGATTGAGGAAAGCCAGAAAGGGATCAATGCCTAGACCCCGTCTCCAGCTGATTTGGCAAAACCTGCAGAGCAGCCACGCCCTCTGCTTCAGTGCAGCCGGGCCTCTGAAGCATCAGTTGTTCATCTTAGAAGTGCCTCTGCCTTGGGTTGGCCCCTCTTGTTCCTGCAGGAAAGGGGGAGTCATGGATAAATAACATTGAGCCCCTTCCTCCAGATCCGAGGACCACTCTCTGCTGGAAGCAAGGTCTCAGTTCTTCTGAGAGACCTGCCTCCTTCCCTTTCCAGCTGGCACAGAAACACAGGGTCCTGCCAGGTCTCAGAAAGGACAGTCATTTGGTGATGCAAGAATTCAAGACTGTGTTTTTGGTGCAAGCTGCCAAGGTTCTGGAGAGCCTGCTTAGGAGGAGGTGGGTTTGAGGTGAAGGGGAGGGACTCTATTTAATTGGATATTATATACCATCACTGACTCCTTTGGTCCAGCTTATCAGATGATGTTCTCTTATGGTGGGCATGGGAGATTCCACTTGCCTTGTACCTCAAAATGAGGCTAGCCTTCCCCGTGGCAAGAAAATGAGTGCAAGCATGTGGACAGTTCTCTCAGGAGTGGATAACTCAGTGAAGCAGCTGAAAGGGGTACAGAGGACGGAAATGGGAGAAGGAAGCAGTGATCTGAGTGAAGGCCACTGGGCCCCTCAGTCTGCCATTCTGTGGTAAGTGATGGAGGCTGGGGGTGGAGCCATGACGCCTCGCTCTCTCCACTCTCTTGACCTCTTTGCCAAAGAACCAGTGGGGAGTTTCTGAAGCAGGATTTCCCACCCAGAGCCCGAGGAAAGACTTGGTCTGGTACAGTGATCTGGGAATAGCCAAGACTCACTTGTTGTCTGGCTTCCCACATCCAGGGAAATGTGAGCTGTCTGTTTTTCATTACTCTGTGCTTATCACATCAGGCTGCTCTCCTGGGAAAGCAGTTTCATTTCCAAGAAACCTGTTTGGTTTCTCCTCCCTTTGAGCTCTTCCGGACTCTTCCCACCTCCCTTTGTGAAGCCCTCCTTCCTTTCTACCTCCCCAACCAGAGCCGCCTCAGCTGCTTTCCCTCTCAAGTTATAAGATTCAGCTGCTGTAGACCCTTAACGAAAACCATACCTGTTTAAAAAAAAAAAAAAAAAAGCCAGAAGACTACTATCAGGATAGAGGTGTCTTGCTGTTGTTTTTCCAGCTTCGTGCCTTCCTACCAGTGTAGGAAGGGGATTTCATACCTCAGTCCCTTCTGTGGTCACAGGTAGCAACTTGATAGATGTCTTGGTTTGATTTCAACCAAGACTGTGTGGCTGTGACAAAGCAACTCAAAGAGGAAAAGGTTTATCTTATCATACAGCTTCCAATCCCCCATGAAGGGAGTCGGGATAGGAATTCAAGGCAGGAGCCAGGAAGCAGGACCTGAAGCAGAGACATGCTGCTTATTGGCTTGCTCCCCAGTGGTTGTTCAGCCTGCTTTCTTATACTACCACCTGTCTAGGGATGGCACTCCCACAAAGAGCTGGCCCTCCCGCCTCTACCATTAACCAAGACAATGCTCTTACAGGCTTGTCTACAGCCAATCTGATGGAGGCATTTTCTCATTCAAGGTTCCTCTTCCCAGTCTGCCTGTGTCAAGTTGCCAAAAAACAAAAACAGGACAAAAGATGTGCCTACTGTGCCTGCATATGGGACTCTTTATAAAATTCCTGGGGGATACGATCTAAAAGGTGAATAAAGCAAGATGTGTGGCCCAGCCCAGCTACCAATATCAAGCACCATCTGTCTCAGAGCTCACAGGTGGAATGGAGAGTTGAACACCCTTCATTGTTCCACAGGACTCATGAGAACGTAAGAATATCCTTAGCTAACTAAAGAGAACTAGATGGATAGTCATTTCTCATTTGGGTATAACCAGGGGATCCCTATTTTCCTCAAATGAGGTATCTATCACACTTTTTCTTCTTCTTACTTTCTCATATTTTCTCTATATATCTCCCCCTATCCACATTTTTCTTTCTAAGGTTCATTTTATTTTAAATTATGTATATGTGGGTACACACATGTGAAGGCAGATGTCCACAGAGTCTAGGAGAGGGTGTACAGTTTCCTTGGGCTGGAGTTCCAGGTGGTTCTGAGTTACCTGATATAGGTGCTGGGAACTCTAATTGTGTCCTCTGCAAGACTAGCAAGTGCTCTTAATTGATGAGCCATTCTCCACCCCCATTCCCATCTTTTCTTAACATTTCAATCACAATGACTATGGTAGAAGGTCTCACTATGTCCCACCTCACTACTGGCCACCAAGTTCTCACTGGCTTGTACCCTGAGCTGTGGAAGTCCAAACTCGATAAACGTTCTGTGACTTCCTCAGGAAACTAGTCATTTAAGTGAAGTCTGACTCTGCTTTGCTAACTGTATTAACATGAAAGTTTGTTGATCATTGGTCTTTCTAATTCTTATGTTGGCATTGCTAACATACCTCCCACAATTGAGAAAGCAACTCTCACCAGCTGTCTGTATCTAATAGAGAGATTTCTCATAGAGCAACATACTGAACTTCAAAGCTGATCTCAAGTGGAGATAGTTCACAGACTCCATGAGGCCTTGGCCATGCACCTCTTGCTGTCTCCCCATCTGTGTCTACCTCTCTTCTGCACTGCCTCCTTTGTGAGACTCTCAACTGCCAATTTTTTAAGATCTGGAATCACCTGGGAGACCAGCCTCTGGGCTGGGGAAATTATTTTGATTGGGTTAATTGAAGTGAAAAGACCCATCCATTGTGGGTGGCACCATTCCCTACACAAGGATTCTCAACCATAATAAAATGAGAAAGTGAGCTAAGCACAAGCATTCATCATGCTCTTCCTGAGTGGATGCCACGTGACCAGCTCCCTCATGCTCCCGCTTCTTTGACTTCCCCATCATAATAGACTGTAACTTCAAACCAAGCCAAAATAATCCAAAGAAACTCAGACATCCTTGTAGAATGCACCTCTGTAATTAGAAAAGAGTGATACATTTTTAAAATTTTTATTTTTCTTATTTTATGCTTACGCCTGCATGTATGTCTGTATACTGTGTGTGCCCACTACCTTTTGAGGGCAGAAGAGCATGTCTGATCCTTGGAACTGGAGTTACAGATGGTTGTGAGCCACCGTGTGAGTACTGGGAATCAAATCCAGGTCCTCTTGAGGAACAGCCAGTGCTCTTAACTGTCGAGTCATCTCTTCAACCTCAAGCCATCCATGTTGAACATAATTATATTTCTTAGAGAGTTGGTGTAAGTTTTAAAAATTATTTCTGATTATTTATATTTATATAGCACAATTTTACTTTGTTGCTTGATGAGAAAACATTTAAGAATGTAGAAAAACAATACCACTGATGCTATTTTGAAGACTTTTACAGATTGAAGTGAGATGCTCTCTCTTGCCCTCATCCTTACTTGCTTCAGTTTGCACTCTTGCTCTCCTTATTTTCTCTTCTCAGAAACAAAATCCTTTCTGCACAGCTGAGGCCCAGGCCCCTCCCTTCCTTCCCGCCTACCCTCCCCTGGACTGTTGCACTGCTCCATGCATGTTTTTGTACTTTTGTTGCATATGAACACTTCCCTTACAACACACAGTATTGTCCAGTGTGTTTAAAAATATTCACCAGATTAGTGTATTTGAGCATCTGAGAGTGAGCTTGTGAGCAACAATGGCCTTGTCTCACTCTGTTTCTTATTCCTTCCCATCTACTCTGGAGCCCCATGCTCACATGCCAATGTATGAAGTAATGCAACATGTGTTAATTTTACATACTACTTTTTTTGACCTGTGGAACTTTACTAAGTTTTCCACACAAGTTCTCTGCCTAGAAATACCTAGCGGAAGGTGAGTTCATAAATACTTCATTAAGGAACATTCTACCCACAGGGTTTACTGTGACTCCCTTCACATGGCTCAAACATGACCCCAGTTTCAATGAGATCCCCTGAGTCCTTACTGCGGAACCTCCCTTTCCCATAAATGGTGACTTCATGGGTAAGGAAAGCTCCTTCTCTTCTTCCATCCTGAGTTCATCCTTTCAGATGCCAAGAAAAGTACCTGACATCATTATCTCCGGAGCAGCCAAAACACCAGCAGTCATGGGTGGAAGCCATATCCCTAAGGCTTATACTTCCAGAGTACAGAGGAGAAGAATTAGAGAAGTCTAAAGGCCTGGAGTCTAGGCTGAAACACCCTGGAGGGCAGAAAGCAACCCCACCCAGACTGATGGTGCCGGAAGCTGCTCCAAGTGTCTTCTCTACTCTGGCCATCAGTCGAGGGATCACATGATTTCTCATCCAAACTCTGACAGCCTAAAAGTGATGGTGGTGCTGTGAAAACTTATGCTGGGTTAATGTATGTAAATAAGGGTCATTTACGACAAACTCAGATTTGCAGCTACCCTAAATCAGTAATCCTATGTGAAAGCCAAGCACAGCATCCCAGTTATCAGAACCTCGGGATGATGCCCTCCATCCCTCTCCTAGGTGGATCTAATGGTGGGTGACTACATTCTCTTAAAGCAGCATGTGACAGTCTAATCACGACATGATTCACTTTGCAGCAGAGAGTACTTCACTTTTTTTCTTTTTGCGTGGGAATGAAATTAGGACTAACTCTAGTTTGCAGGGATTGACAACCTATGTCTGATACATATACAAGAAAGAAGAAACCAAATATCACCAGTCCATCAAACCTAGCTTCTGGGGCTAGGGAGACGGCTCAGTGAGCACAGGACATGCCGCACCAGCGTGGAGATCTGAGTTTGTATTCCACATAAAGCCAGAAGCAGGGGCATGAATCTGCAATCCCTGTTCCCACGCCGAGATGGAAGGGGGGTAGAAGAAGCCCCAGAAGCTTGAGGGCCAGCTAGACTGGCATATACAGAGGCAAGCAAGATACCCTGTCTCAAATGAAGTAGAAGAGGAGTACAAATACCCAAAGTTCTCTGATACACACATACACACACACACACACACACACACACACACACACACACACACTTTGGCATGCATGTGCATGTGCGCATGCACACAAGCTTTCTCTTTTCCACAAAATTTATCATATGATCTATGATAGATAGTGCTTGAGAAACATGTCTCTACCATAGTTCAGCTTTAAAAACAGCTGTCAAGAGGTTAACTAATCCTGGAATCTGGTAGACCTGGGACTTAGTCACAACTTATTTTATAAAGCAAGTTATTCAGCTTCATCAAACATCAATGCTCACATCTGCAGAATGGGTATAAATACTGCCCAGTGGTGACCAATGGGCTATCCAGGGTAAGCTGACAGTAAATATCCTGAAGATGATGGCCATCTGTAAGAATCATTAGTCACTGTTATGAACAACTTTGTTTTTCTTCAATGATATGCTTTCTGGTGGTGTACATAGTCCCATGTTTTACACTTTTTATATTATTCAAATCAGTTCCAATCAAGCCAGATACCGGAACAATGGCTCTCCTACTCAGGGTGTAGTCTAACGTCCTACAGGCTTACCACCACAGCAATTGGAGTACTTACACAATTTCATGTATTTTTCATAATGAATAATATGAGCCATTAATCTTACCCATTATTTCAGTTCTGGAGCCCAAGAGCCCACAGAGATCTTCTTGATCTGGCACAGATCCTGTAAAAACAGAAAGCTTATCTCAGCCTTTGACAAACACCTCCTTACTGGATCCATAGCATGACTCATTCCCCTTTTCCTGACACTTGGCTTATTTCTTCTCACCTGATTGCTGGTTCCTATAAACGCATGCTCATTGGATCTCTGGGCCTCTTCTTCCCTCCAATTGGACAGAGTAGTGGAGGGGCTGGGCCCTATAATCCAACAGCACCATATTCCACCTCTGGCTCTATCTCTGGCTGGCTGCAGATGGAGAATAAGTTAGATAATATGTTTACCCTTTCTCAGCTTTGATATTTATAAAAAACGGGAATGAATAAATAGATAAGAGTCACTTCTTGTGATGTGGCAGAAAGAGAGAGAGAGAGAGAGAGAGAGAGAGAGAGAGAGAGAGAGAGAGAGAGATGGGAGAAAATATTACCAAAAGAAAAATAATTAAATACATAACAAAACTTACCATCAAAGGGAAAACTTCCAGTCCCAAAAGCACAGCAGGAACAATGGCCTAACTGAATTCTACTAAATTCAAAACCTAACTTTCCAGCAACTGTAGAAGGGTATAGTGGAGAAAGTTACAGAATTTCCAGAAGGACCGGAACTTTGCAGAGAGCTTGGGACAAGAAGCCATATTTTAAGATCCTGCAAGACATGCCAGCAGCCTGTGGTATGAAACTTCAAAGTCACCCATCGTCATCACCACCACCACCATGGGTCTGATGAGAAAGCTACCTATCAGCTAGGGGTGGAAGCTAGAAATTTAGATCGTAAGAATTCGCTAGCTCTAAATGAACACATTCCAGCTGGTGGAGCACTCAAATGAAAACGCTATGACAAAATGCATTCAGCATTAGCATAACCCCGTCGCCCTCCAGAAGAAACTGACTCACACCGTTCTGGAAGGAAGCAGATGCATACCATGACTCTGGGACTCAACTTGCCCTGGGGGTGGGTTTACTACAGGAAATGATTTCTGTATCTCCTAAGAAGCCACATGAGGGGAAACTACCGTACAAATAAGTAGAAAAAAAAAGCAAAAAATAATATGACAAATACTTTCAGGTATTTTCTTTTTTCATTCAAAGAGAGGAGAATAAAAACAGGGCATTACTCAAACATTCCAAAGATATTTCAGGAAGAATGGAAGTTAGAGATACATATAGGTTAGTGATTAAGAGTGCTTGCTGTACGAAGATAAGGACCTGGGTTCAGATTCTCAGTACCTATGTAAATATCAGGCATGGCTGCACATGCCTGTAACCTCAACACCCAGCCCAAAACAAGCACAACCCAGGAGCTCACTGGCCAGTCTGCCTGGCTGAAATAGCAAGCTGCAGGCTCAGTGACAGACTGTCTCAAGGGAATAAGGTGAAGAGTAAGACGGAAAGACAGCCAACACAATTCTCTGACCCCTGCATGTTCATGCACATGCACACACACCACACCACATCATAGCACACCAAAAAAAGGTGTCTTTAGAAAAAAAAATATAGCTTTGGGGTCTGGTTAATTTTGGTGTGTGACATTATTTTCTTTGGAACATTTTTTATAATAAAAATTTTTAAAGAAAAATTTTAAAAGAAGCACCTACAAAACCCCAATGATGGATGCATAGTTACTAAACTATGTACATATGTACATATGTGATGGATGGACCAAAGGCAGACAACTCACCACTAAGGAAATAGTTGATGACTGAGAACAGAAAGTTGATGAAGAGACTTGAGGAAATCACATGGAAAATGGAAAAGTACAAACCACAAAAGAGTTAGAAGGTAACAAGGATTCTAAGAGAACACAAAAGAACATGAAAAAACCAATTACTTGTTTATTTTTGCAAAGTATAAGAAAGATCTAAGTCCTCAGACCAAAGGAACATCTTCAACAAGGCAAAGAACAAGAGCTAAAAGTCTTTCGGCTACAATAACACGTAGAAATTCTCCAAGAGACCCTAGATCTCCTATTGCTTTACAGTGATGAAGTGTGAGCTGGTCTTTGGAGATCAAAATAGTCACATCTTCTGGAGGAAAAAGACAGCATATTCAGAAATCACCATGATATAGAGTGTAGAGGGTTCTCCCTATGAATGGAAAGTGCCAGAAAAATGACATGATACCATCTGCGATGAGCTGGGGAAAGTGTTTGCCTACTTAGATTTCTGCGCTCACATTATTCTCAAGTGGCCACCTCTACAGGCTCAGGCTTGAGCTTCTTATACATTGACTTTAGCCAAGTTTTCAAGAGCGTAGTTCAGCCAAAGGAGTCTTAAATCTGGGTGAAGAGAGAGACTAAAGAAGAAAGTAGGAGAAAAAGATGAGAGACAATGTTGGTAAAGTCAAATTATTGCTATACAAAGAATAATTTTATTGGCTAAGTTGATGGAATCAATAGCTGAACCTTGAAAGTGAAGAACAAATCCATAGGATTCAAAATTAGAATGAAGCTAAACATACCTCATGCTTTAGAAGGGATTGACGAGATCAGTTTGCTGTGCACATTTTAGGGAACACGTGTTAAAAGTGTCGAGGCAACTACTAAAAGCAGCCTGTCTCCATGTTTTCCTCTAACCATTCCAAATCTTTTTTCATATGTATTCATCTCTAATTCATAGATTACACCCCAAATCCTGTCTTTGCATTTCCTTCTAGATCTAACCTGTGGTACTGAGTGGTCTTAGCTCCACCTGTACCCTCCTCCTTTTCCCAATCCTTCCTTTAGGACATATTCCTGGATAGGTGCTGGATGTTTCACCTTGGATTACTAAGCACATCTATCCCAAGAAAGCTGATGCCATGTTAGATGCTTAACTTTAATCTGAACACAGCACAACACTTCTTCATTCCTGGTAGCTCTCGGGTCTCATTCTGCACCGTCCTCAAACACACAACGTATCAGCTGCTCTCTTACCTCACTACTCTTGGGCCAGTAGCTCATCTCAGCTCCCATGCTAGGAGAACCCCCTCCTATTCCCATCAGCAAACTCATGAACCCAACTGTGTGCTTCATTCATTTCTTCTTACCTGTCCCCCTTTTCATCTGGAAAATTCTCTACCAGCACTCTGAGTCACATCCCCCGAGACTTTGACCATTTTTCTGCCTGTCCCAGATCATAAGTCTCTCTCTTTGTGCTTGATTACTTCCTTCAACTCCTACAAACATGCCCTAGTATCTCTCTTTAAAAACAAATCTTCCTTGAACTCTCAGGGTCCCCCACTTCCTGCTCTCCTTTTCTGTGCTTTGCCATTTATTTAAGGCTTGTCAGCAAATGGCAAGACTCCTAATTCATTCTCCCTTTACTCCTTTCTCAGTGGTCTGCATGTTAGCCCCATCACAGAGAAAACATTTTTTTTTCTTTTCCCGTTTTGTCATTGTGTGTGAGTCTGAACATAGTATATGTGTATGTTGTATATGCACACATCTGGGGAGGTGTATACATGCAGAGATCAGAAGAGAGCATTGGGTATCCCCCTTCTATGAATTTCCACCTTATTCCCTTGAAATGGAGCTGGCAGTGATCTTCTTTCTCTGACCTACTCTAGGGCCATGTGTGTGGCCACACCCAGCATTTTACTTGGGTGCTGGGGATACAAACTAGAGTCATTGCACAGAGATCAGAAGTTTTTACCCACCAAGGAATTTCCCCAGTCCCACAGAAGGGGTTCTTATCTAGGTCACTGGTGATTTCACCATTGCCAAATGCAGTGAATTTTTCCCCTGTATCCTTCAGAGTTGATTTCATGGTAATACTGAACACAGCCAGCCACCACTTCCTTACAAGAACTTCCTCTAATATTGGTTTTTGAGAATGTCTTCAGTCCTGGCTTCATTTCAGACCCTTGGCTACTCCTTTCCTGTCTCCTCCACTTACTTTTCTTCTCTTCTCTGCTCCCCTCCTATCCAATCTTTGATGTTTTAACTCCTTAAACCTCACCTGTCACATTCTTATTGTTCTCTATCATCTCTGTCATGTAGTGCAGCGAGTATCAACCATGTTCTGGCTTCAATTATGTTGCTGTGATAGAATGCCCTGACAAAAAGCAACTTAAAGGAGAAAGGGTTTATTTTAGCTCACAATTACGGGTTACAATCCATCACTGTGGGAAAGTCACAATGGAAGTTGACATACATAAGTCATATCACATCCACACTCAAGAGCAAAAGTAAAAAATCATTCACTTGATTGCTTGTACTGGGCTCTATTTCTTCTCTTGTAACATTCAGCACTGCTTACCTAGGGAAGAGTGCTGCCCACATCAATTAACAAAGACAATCACCCATAGACATGACCACAGGATAACCTAATATAGACCATCCCTCATCAAGACTCTCTTCAGGTGATCTTAGTTTGTCTGTTTGTTTTCAGTTTGGTTTTAGTTTTGATCATTAACGTTAACTCCCACAAACAGTAGTGAGATTTTTTTTTTCCCCTAGAAGACATGTATCAATGACTGGAGACATTTTTTGTTGCCACAAATGGGAGAATGTCATTGGCATCCAGCTAATAAAGAAGAGACATGATTAGGACAGCAATCATTTGGTGCAGTCTATTAAGCTTCTCAGAACAAAGAATTAACTAATCCAAATGTTGATCTACTTACCTTGAGAACCCCAGCCATTGTACTCATTACACCATTGACAGAAAATCTGCCTTTTGATAGTCAGCCTCTTTTAGTAATGGAGTTGATCCCTCAACCAACTGGCATGGGCTCATCTTGTTACAGACTCTATTGACAGCCTCTCTTGCAGCTAAGAAATGTGTAAAACTTCTGGATTACTTCCTTCAAAGAAGGCATCACTTTTCCTACCTTTTCTGAATTACAAAATACATCACTGGGGTTAATGAGCCAATTTCAACCACACTAAGAACAATAATGTTGAAGGGGGTAACAAATAAGATTAAAGTCACCTGTATCACTGAATGACTTGTGGAATGGCTGCCTAACTCTAGAGAAATCACTGACCCACTTCTGAAACATTACATGAAAGGGGGAATAAATTTGTATCCTATTAGATTACCTCTATTTGGAGACTCATATTTTTTTAGATTTTAGATGGTCTCCCTGGATATTGATGGAGCTGTCATTTGTAATAGCCTTATTCTTTTTTGAAAGACAATCTTGCTATAACCCACGCTGGCCTTAAATTTGCAATCCTCCTACCTCCCAGCCTCCTAAGTGCTGGGGGTACAGATATGTACCCCCATTCCTGTCCTCTGTGCTTCTTTCTAATTATCAGATTCATAAATTAGCTACATACTTGATATGTACTGTTGGATACATCCCAGAGCCTCAATTAAATTTTTAAAACTGAACTCTTGATGTGTTCACAAAATCATTCCCATCTAACCCTTCCTTCTTCTCAGTAAGTGACAAGAAATCTAAGACATCCTTAAGTATTGTCTCAATCTCCTCTCTCCCTTATAGTTCTCTGTTAGTACGCTTTATTTCCTTCATGGAACATATCTCTGTTTATCATTCTACATGTACTTACATGTGTGCTGTCTGTTTCTCTCAAGTATGAAAATTCCAGTTATCCTATTCACCAATGTGTACTTCATATTAATATTGCTAAGCACATAGTAGGCATTTGATATTATGTGAGTATGAGTGGTTATATGCATTTGTTTATGCTTTATTGAATGTAATAAATGCCTCAGCAAGGCAAGGTTAATCCTGGATATTTCCCTGTTCTTTATACCCAGCTGAAATAATGTTGTAATGAACATTAAAGGCAGCTCCAAAAAGAAGAGGGCAAATACTCAGACACAAAACGTATGAGAGCTGACAGGACAGCGCAGGGTGAGTGTGGAAGGAAAAAAGAAGGTTGCTGAACCCAGACCTCAGCTCAAACTGTCACTCAGTTCCAGTAACAGGAAAATGTAAAACAGGCCCAACTCTGAGAGGCCGATGGTTTAAGATATAAATTAGGAGGAAGGTGAAAAGAAAGACAGAAGGAAGGATGGAGAAAGGACAGGAAGAAAGCCCAGAATGCCCTTTGTTTCCTTGATTTGGGTACTAGAGATTGAACCCAAGCCTCACACGTGCCAAGCAAGCATTTTGTCACCGGTACACCCCCAGCCTGGATGCTTTTATTCTATGCAATTGAGATCAAGGTACCATTGAGGAGGAAAGAAAACCAATGGAAATAACAAAAAAAAACTTTATTGCTGAAGCAAAAGTGATTTGTGCTGCTCTTTGAGAAATATCTTACTGAATATTTGGCTGCCAGAACCAGTTCCCTGATGACAAAGCCAGTCTGCATATAAATTATTCATGCTCTTTTTCATCAAGAGCTAGTATCACGACTTTCTTCTCTTTCCTGAAGCTGCTTTTAAGGACCCTTTCTAAGTCAAAGTCTCCCTTGGCGTGGCTCAGGCCTTTTACCCGTGTCCAGGTTCAGAACTCACTCACAAGCTTTGCTTCTATCCATCGTGCCAAGCAGAAGCAGCCTGAGGATGAGTCATTGGAAGATATGAGTCCCAGGCTTAGTGGAGTCAAGGTCTATCACATAAATTAAAGTGGCCTGTCCTTCTGAAGTTGAAGAGAAATGCACTGCTCTCTCCGTTTTTGCCCAGGAAGAAAGTAAGGCTGAGAGAGGCTTTCTGTTTCCATTCATTCATATGGCTAAGAACAGCCTGTCTCCAGGGGCAGAAGCACTGATCAGTCTCAGTAAAGCGCTTGCACAAAAGGACTTGAGTTTGATTCCCCAAACCCATGTCTAAAAGCAGGGAGGCTTGATGGCACTCACTTGTAATCCCAGTGAGGAAGAGACAGGCAGGCCCCTGGGGCTCAGTAGCCACCCAGCCTAGCCTACTTTGTGAGTTCTAGCCTAGTGAGAGGCACTGTGTTTTAAAGAAATGTCCTCTGACTTCCATACCTACATATATACATACATGAGCCCATACTAAGACACACCCACATGCACATACACACACACAGAGTCTTGGGCTTATTTGATCCAAAAGCACATGTTCTCTTCTCAACATATGGTAGTTTCTCACTGCAAAACAGAAGTTTCAGAAAGACAAAACTATGTCCAGCAGCCAGAGTGATCTTTTTTTTTAAAACTACGGTTCCAATCACATGACTCTGTGGCTAAAATCACTCCCTAAATAGTTCATTCGTACCAAGAAGTTATGTGGTTGTGTTAACCCCCTCCTACAAGTGTAAAGCCCCCAGCCTTGAGTCCACAGATAATTTACACACACCTGAGTGTGTGCCCACAGGAATAGACCCACCGACTCATCTCCTTTACACAACTGTAGCCCTTCAGTCTGCAAGCCAGCAGTTCTCTGGCTGCAGAGTATGTGCGCATTATTTGGGAAGGCTGCTGAAATGTTTATAATTCTCAGCTCATCCTCAGAAGTTCAGTTTTGGTGGATCTAGGGAGGGGGAATCATAAATCTCCATATTCAGACAGCAGAGAATGCTTCTCATCCTAGCACTTTGGAGTCTGAAGCAAGCTGATGATGAATTAGAAGAGAGCCTAGTCTATCTACCAAGACTCTGTCTCAAAAAATAAAAACTCTGCATGTCAGAACAATGACCAAAAGCATCTCAACTAAGGTGGTTCTGGCAAGGACATTCTAAGAGGTGTTCCACCCAAGCATGGTGGCATGTGTCTGTAATCCCAGCACTCTAGAGGTAGAGGGGCAAGAGACTCAGAAGTTCAAGGTCATGCAAGGCCACAGAAAAAGTTCAAGGGCAACCTGTGATACACTAAACCTTGTGTAAGAGGTGTTCTGCACTGTGAGATTTCACTACAATGTGCCTTCCTTTGCAGCGCACTCCCTATCCTTTGAAGTCTCTTCATAAACAGATTAGCAATGTCCATGTTCTCATGGAGCTTACCCTCATTAGAATAAAACCAAAAAATAAGGGCTGGAGAGATAGCTCAGCCACAAAGAGCATTGATTGTCCTTCCAGATAACCCAGGTTTTATTCCCAGCACCCACATGGTGGCTCACAACTGTAACTCCAGTTCCAGTAAATCTGATGCCCTCTTCTGGCCTCTGAGGCACCACGTGTGCACGTGGTGCACAGACACGCATGCAGGCAAAACGGCTGTACACATCAAGAGAAATTTAGGAGACAGGTGCTGTCTCTGCAGGGGTGTTGCCCAGTTCAGATCAGCAGTAGGTCTGAGAAGCTTATATTGTTTGCCTTTATGGCCTAGGAGTTAGGGACAGACAAGAAGTTGATCATAGGAAACAGCTGATCTATTAAAAACCAAATAACAGCAAATGTTCCCTGATATTTGACTTTCCTCTAGAAGAATTCCTTGACCCATCTAGGTGTAGCTTTATCATGTATAGCTGATTCTTTATTTCATATACTTGTGGCCCACAGCAAATAAAGAACAAAATTAAAAACAAAACAAAACCCACTTTCTATAATGATAAAACAGATGACGAGTGTTGTTAAGCAGATAAAGGAAATGGTGATGGGGAGTGACTGTATTATTGCTCAAGTTGTCTTAAAGAAAGGAGCTTTGTCTGTCCTCTTCAATGCTGCCACGCAAGTGTCAGGGATCTAGCACTCCATCTACATCTATTGAGACAGAAACAGAAGTATTTTACAAAGGTGGGAAACAGAAAGGCGTTCACAGTGGACTTTGTAAACCCCGGAATGATAACACGATGCTTAATGCTGCCACCTAGAGCAGTCTATGTAACATTCCAAAGTAGCAAGTAGCAATTGAATTATTAAGAGGCAAGAAATGATCTTGTCACACTTTCCAGTAACGAGGACCTGCCCAGTTACATACTGAATCAGTCCACTCCCTCTTTTACTTAATGACCCTTCACATGTTTTAGAATTATCTGCCCTTCCTGTAGTAACATGAACTCTTCCTCATTGAAGGTTTCCAAAAATTCTCATCATGCTAAACACTCTTCTATAGAAATGCTTCTGTTTGATGATCTGAGATAACTGATTCTCAAAAGTTGTCCTCTTACCTCCACACATGCAGTATCCTCTCTCTCTCTCTCTCTCTCTCTCTCTCTCTCTCTCTCTCTCTCTCTCTCTCTCTCTTCCCTCCCCCCCCCCCCACACACACATCCAATCTTCTTTTAAAAGTAGAGTATTCAGAAATGAATACCAAACTCTAGTTGTTATCTGGTCTTTGAAAATTCAAATTACATTTAAAAATAACTTTAAATTATATATTTTACCAGGCTTTCTTTTGGGCCACCAACCAGCTCCCAAATTGTGACACAGAGACTTATTATTAGTTATGAATGCTCGGCCTTGGCTTATGCTCTTTTCTGGCTAGCTTTTATTCTTTAACTTAAATTAACCTGTTTCTCTTCATCTATGCTTTGCCTTGGGGCTTTTTACCTTTCCATTTTCTTTCTGTATGTCTTACTTTCCCACTGTCTCTGTGGCTGGCTGGCTGGTGGCTGGCCCCAGGCATCTTTCTCTTTCTACTCATTCTCTTCATCTCTCTCTCTCTCTCTCTCTCTCTCTCTCTCTCTCTCTCTCTCTCTCCTAGATTTCTCCCCTACTCATTCTCTCTGCCTGCCAGCCCCACCTATCCCTCTCCTGCCTAACTATTAGCCATTTGGCTTTTTATTAGATCAATCAGATGCCTTAGGCAGGCAAAGTGAAACAGCAACACATCTTTACATAATTAAATAAATGCAGCATAAGCAAATGCAACACATCTTTGCCTAAAGTAATATTCTACAACAATATATTTCTAGAATGCAACTTATAAACATATTTGTTTTCTCTATAACACTGAGAGAATATGGGTAATATATAGCTTCTAAATTTTCAGCTTACTTTCAAATGAAAGCCATGAAGACAGGGGTTATCATTTGTATATTTATATAATTAATTCATTTCTTAAACCTTAATACAATATTTTCCAATCATGAGATAAAAATGCCTTTTTTATGTCATACCGGCTTTACAACTCTTCATCTTGCCTTGATTCTGTCTTCCAATGTATTGTCTATTTCTCCTAACTGCAGCTATCATGACTGTTGACTGGCAAGCAAAAGACATTAGAAATAATTCTTACCCCAAAGGCCAGTGTCTTAGTATTTCAATTGCTGTGAAGAGACACCATGACCACAGCAACTCTCATAGAGGAAAACATTTAATTGGGTGGCTTATAGTTTCAGAGGTTCAGTCCATTGTCATCAAGGCAGGGAGCATGGCAGCATGCAGGTAAACATGGTGCTGGAGAAGGAGCTGAGAGCTCTGCATCTTGCTCCAAAGGCAACAGGAAGTGAACTGAAATATTGGGCATGGCTTGTGGGTATGTGAGAGTTCAAAGCCCACCTTCACAGTGATACACTTCTTCCAACAGGGCCACACCTATTCCAACAAGGCCACACCACCCATTAGTGCCATTCTTTGGGCTACAGGTGCACACCAGACCCTGCTCTGGGATCAAGTATTTGCTCTAAGCCAGGTCCAAAATATTGAATATATCTAAGAGTATGGATATTTTAAATATAAGACCCTGTGTCTTCAATTTTCAATATTCTTATTATCTAAAATGATGGGTGATTTTGTAATTATATTCTGAGTCATCTTAGAAAAATCCCATGAATTTTTGTCAGATCATCAAAGAAGGAAGGGAGGGGCAGAAGGAAGGAAGGAGGGAGGGAGGAGGAATAGATGGAGGAATAGAGGGAATTACACATATTCCCTCAATGTTATAGAGAAAAGAAATTGTTTATAAGTTGCATTCTAGAAATTTATTGTTGTAGAATATTACTTTAACTAGGAAAAGATGTGTTACATTTGTTTATGCTGCGGAATAACTATGTAAAGGTATGTTGCATTTGTAGAGGAATTGCTAAATGGTCTTATTAAATAAAAAAAAATGGAGTCAGATACAGGGGTAAAAACCTGAGAGATCAGAGGAATAGGAAAAGTCACAAGCTAACCTTACCTCACTGACACCTCAGTCTCCAAAGAGACCTACTTCCTGTATACCCATGCCTATATGCCTTTCTGTTCTGCTATCTCATTTGCTCTCCTGTCCAGCTACATCACTTCCTCTTCCTGCCCAGCTCTGTCAGTCACTTCCTATGTGTCTGTACAGACCTCCACACCTCCATGGTTAACTAGTATTGGAATTTAAGGCGTGTGCTACCACACCTGGCTCTGTTCCTAGTGTGGCCTTGAACTCACAGAGATCTAAACAGATCCCTACCTCCCAAATGATAGGATTAAAGGTGTGTGCTACCATTGCCTGACTTCTATGTTTAATATAGTGACTGGCTTTTCCTCTGATCTCCAGGAAGTCTTTATTTATTAGAGCACAAATGAAATATCACCACAGGAAAGAGTATGTCAGTACATACAAGTCTATGAACCAGTTTTAATTCCTAACCTAAAATCTAGTTCTTAGATCTGTCTGCATAGGGCACTGTCAGATATTTAATTGCATTCTTCTAATATCTGGACTGCACTTGTTCAGGACAATTTTTTAAAGTTTCTAAGTACATATTCTTTGGATCATTTTCTGTCTAATTCAATTTACCTGTAGCAACAGCTAAGTGGTATCCATGATTAAATGGCAGAGAAAAATTGAGGGAGCTGGGGATGCAGGTCTCTGGTAGAATACTTCCTAGCATGAATGAGACCCTGTATTGAATCCCTATCACACATGGAGGGAGGGAGGGAGGAACAGAAGGAGAGAGGGAGAATGAAATTCACTATTGTTTTGGAGAATAACATATTCACATTTTCTTAATTGTTAAGGAGGCAGGTATATACTTTGTAAGCTGAAGCAAATCTGTACTTCATGTCAAATTGTTGAGACATGTGCAACAACAGATTTCCATAATTATAATTTTGACCACTGGAACAATGAAAACATGTTACCCAGATGCCTTTATCCTCCCCGCCCCCCATCCCCTACCCCATGCAGCAGGAAAAGAACTGTCAGCCTGAGTATCGAAACTTTTCTTGCAGCCTGCAGCACCTGAGGATCAAGATGTAGAACTCTAAGCTCCTTCTCCAGCACCACATCCAGCTGCACTCCACCATGCTCCCTGCCATGATGACAATGAACTAAACCTCTGAACTGTAGACCAGCCCCATTAAATGCTTTCCTTTATAAGAATTTCTCTAACTAAGACATCAGGAAACACTGGGCAACAGACAAACCACTTTCCTTTCTTCTGTTTCATTTTTTAATCTGCCACATGAGAGGGCCAGGCAGAATGGTCTCTCAAGTTTCTTTCAACTTTCAGACTAGAAAAGGTACAGCAGAAGTATAGCAGGAATTTCTTCTCTCTGCTCATCGCTCCCACCAGACAGACTAATATAATTATAATTGGTCTTCTGCAAACCTTCCAGTCTCCAAGGATCTAACCATCAATAACTGCAAAAAATGTGGTAGTCTAATTTAAGCTAGCCCTTAAATATCATCAGCAAGACTAAGACCTGGGATGCATCTTAATTGTGCCCACAAAGTAAGGGTGTGGTGTCAAAAATAATCCAAAATATTTTTACTTAGCTTTCAAATCCATAATATTTGCTGCTTTAACAGCAGATTCAAATTAGTGTTTCAGTTTTACTCAAGTTGACTTCAAAATTTGCTGTCCTTGTGAAATGGGTTATTCTTAAAATATGTCTCCCTAAATAGAAGAGACAATGACCTTGAGTTCAGAACAACCCTTGAAATTCTGAGGGCTGGTTTACGCAGAAACCTAGGTACATTGAACAGAAGAGACCTTTGTGATCTTTGTCTGAGTTTCCTCTGTTTTTCACTACAGCCCTCTTCACTCTGGTCCCCTAAGTCACATGGATTGGGAACCTTGAGTCCATGTTGAAGTTGCATAACACCATTGCCTTGGACTCAACTAACAGGACAGTGCCTGGGTCCCAAACACTAACTGAGCCAATCAGAGCCCTTCTTTGGGACTTGACAGACATGACTGAGGATGACTCTTAACATGGGTTCATTCACATGGAAACTGTTGGGAATTAGGTGGGTGTCGTTGTATTAAGAGCAGATGAGTAACAGTTATTTGCAGAGAATAGAAGAAACAAAACAGACTATAGAGAAAGACACTTCCCTGGGCTGCTTGTGGCTCTCCATTTCTAGTCTGTTTGGGTCCAGCTGCAGCTCTGTCAATAGATTCTAGGACATTATAATAATATCCTGTACTACTATATCAACTTTGCCCCTCAGGCTGATTTCTACTGCTATCAAAAAACAAAAACAAAACATACCTGCTTGTTAAACTGATTTTGTTGAACCAGATTAGACACCATAATTAAGAAATATTTTCAGTTAATTTTCCTTCTTTTCCTGTATTAACTTATAGCTTGACTCACTGTGGGAGTGGCTTGGCATCAGAGAGGTTGAGATAACTGAGAAATTTCATTTTGTTTTCCTTGCCAGTCTCTCTTTTTTCTGCAAATTTGTATCACTGGGAACACACACTGCACACTTAGGCTCAGCAGAGGGTCACCAAGGCAGAGCTTTTTATTGAAATGTCCAAAAGTGTTCCTATGTGGTGATATATTGTATATTAAATAAAGCTTGCCTGAGGATCAGAGGACAGAGCCAGTGACTAGATTAAACATGGAGGCCAGCAGTGGTGGCACACACCTTTAATCCTAGCACTCAGAAGGCAGAGAATGGATCTCTGTGAGTTCAAACCACCCTGGACTACATGAGATTGATTCAGTCTAGGAGAGAAACAGAACCAGGCAGTGGTGGCACACACCTTTAGTCCCAGTACTTGGTAGTCACACGCCTTTAATCCCAGCACTTGAGATCTCATGCCTTTGCTACCAGTATTTGGGAAGCACACACGCCATTAATCCCAGTCTAGGAGGTTGAGATAGTAAATGAAATGGCTGAGTGGAGAAAGGCATATAAGGTGTGAGGAGACAGGTACTAAAGCCCTTTAGCTGAGGAGTCAGAGGCTTTCAGTCAGAGGATTCATGGAGATAAGATCTCGCCTTCCATTTGGCCTGAGAATTTGGTAATGGTGAGAAGCTTCTCTAGTGGCTTGTTCTTTGTCTCTCTGATATTTCAGCATTTACCCCAATATCTGGCTCCGGGTTTTTTTTTTTTTATTATAAGACCATTTAGAATTCGTGCAACATTCCTGAATGAGGCACAAGTTACTATGCAATAATGAATCACTTTCTGGAAACAACAGTGATACGCTCTTAGAAACAGACAACCAAATGGCCACTGTAATAGCATAGCTGCCCTTGGCTGGCTGCCTTCAGATCACTTCACAGTGTATGTCATTTTCTGAAAGCTGAAATTCCCAACACCTTCAGGAAAACAAGGGAACAGCTGTCACCCCAAATGGACGCCAACTGACTGGTACTAGTTTTCACCAGCACCTTCACTTTTGTGGAGTTCAACCTTTATTCTCTCCATCTCGTTAGAAGTAGAGACAATCATGTATGAGCCCATACAGGGAAAGTAGCTCAGTAGATTGTGCATTGAGCTCTTTCACATCCAGACATGTTGAAATCTGAATGCCTCTGTTTCTTCAAGTATCAAACGAGGATGCTGGTTTACCGACTTCATAGGATTCTTTTGAAGTCATTACACACAGAAGGTTATTAGAAGAGGGAGGGTGCAGTTCACAGGAATACTCGACGACTGATAGCTGCTGCTGTCGTTTCTACCTTACCTGAAGAACTGTAATCAGGGAAGCTAGTTATGAGGGTCCCATTGCTTTTTCCTATGTCTGATCCCTGCTATATGTTCCAAAGCTGAACATACGTTGTGGAAAGTTATTCTAGTTCAACTCCACTAAAGTTAAGCCATTATCTGGAATGACTTAAGGCAGTATAGAGTGAGGAAGAATTGAGCTAAGTAAAGCTTTCAGGCAACATCTGACTCACTTCTGGATGGACGATGGCCAATGTCACTGTGTAGCTCTTATACATCTGGATTTCTTATCAATAGGGGAGACTGCTGGACATATATGGACAGGAGAAAAGAAAAAGACATAGGCATATTCCAACTGTCTCAGCTCTAATATCCCCTGGTAGGTCAGACAAGCTAGGCATTGATATTTTGAACTGTAGAGAAACCTGAGCTGGGAAAGCAATGGTTAAATGAGCATCCAGAAGAATAAAACTGCCAGAAAACAAGAGCAGGTGTTGTCTCTTCTGGACATTTCCAAGAAGCATCTGATTCGAAATCCTGTGCATTGAAAATAGCACCCACTGTGTTGACCCTTACTGTGAACATGCACCCCATCCCAGAGCAGAGTATATAGGACACTAAAAATGTTAAAAGAAGTGAATTGCTCTAAACAATTAGGTAAAATATACCTGGAATCAGCAAGCAATCCAGGTTAAAAAATATGTAAATAGGACAAAGGTTAGGAAAAAATGGGAGCTGCAAGGAAGAAGCAGTGCCCTCCATATAACCAGAGAGATGTTTTATCCTTATGGCATAGAATGGCTGGCAAATGTTAAACCAATGTAGAACCTCCTGCTCAGGGTTAAGCTGCTGTCTGTATGGAGTTATTGCATAACCACCACCCCCATTGCTGCGAATCTTCTGTAGAAGAGAAAAAGGAATAGCAAAAACCAAAAGCAACATTCAAAAACCATGCTGGGGAATTGACAAGGTCATTAAAACACTACATGGTTCCATAAGTGTTGTTTTTCCACAGTAATATCTTACCGGAATTTTATAATAAAGGTGACAGGACCCACGCCGCTAACACTGGTGTTCCCATGAATGTCCCACACCTATCCAAAGGAGAAACCCCTCTGCCACATGGTGACAGATAGCCATCTGAATGCCATCTCCTCATCTTTAACTGTCTTCCCATTGTCTACTGTGTTTAGCTCTTACTTGGGTCTTAGTCCAGATTTCTGTGTCCTCTTCATGGATTATTATGGCTACATTCCATTTCTTAAACAGTTATGTCTACTACTGCTGCATGTTTATGAAAAACAATGGTCACACACTGATGATTTGTTGGAATGAAGAGCAGTCTATTCAAAATAGACTTAGGTTTCAAAGGGGAAAAATATAGTTAAGGTTTTTCCATTTCCTGGCATTGACTTCTTTCAGTGTGTCATCCAATATGTACTTATATTCCCATCTTATCAAGGCCGGAAGTTAAATAATGAGAAAACATCATTTCCACAAACATTTATTGGTCATTAGTAACTTGGCCTACAGAGCAGAGAGAAAAGTGATGAACCTAGCTATAGAGGGAGCAATAAAAACAGATGGAGTAGACAAATACAGAAGCTAAACTCAACTAAGGAGGGATGAGAAGGACGGTGGCCGAGGATACGCAAAATGCCCCCCCCCCCCCCCAGCCAAAAAAGGCAACAACTGAGGCAAGTTAGGAAGAGTGTGTGGGCAATTGGGAAGGACTTGTGGAGAAGGCAGGCAGACATGTGAACTCCAAGCAATGAGGCCCACAAGCAATCAGAGCCTAACTGGAGCACAAGGAAGTCAGCACGAGTGGGAAGGGCAGTGTTGGGACTGTGGAGTTCTCCCCACGGCAGAGGTCTTTCTCTAGTCTAGTCTGTGAATTATAGAGCTCCAACAAGGGTTGATGGAGATAAGAGTGACTAAGAAGGTCTGATGCATTAGCAAGATGGGTTGGAAAGAGAAATCGGCAAGTTACAACAGATACGAACTATAGTTTAAGCTCTCCCCGTGGAGGCAAAGACCATCACCGTCAGTGAGTCCTTAACAGAGTGTATCTGCTTCATTACCTGTGCCTGGCTACCTGAATCTAATGTTGAAGTTGCCTTGCAAAAGAGGGCTGGGGAGGTAGCTCAATATACATGGCTTCCCATGGGAGCAACAGTTTCACATCCCTGAGCGGGAGTGATTGACAGCTCTCCACACCCCTGGATTTCTACCGCCAAGGACAATGTCTGTCCCCAGCTTCTTTATATGCAATGCATCCATTGGCCCTTTGCCAAATCCCACTGGAGTTTGGAGATCCTGAGTAGAGTGGGAATTTTGACAAAGTGTTGTTGGTTTTAGAGCAAGGTTTTTGTTCCTCTTTCCTCCCTGAGGCTTGGGGACAGAGCTCAGCTTTCAGGTGGAGGGTAGGTGTGACTTAAGTACCTCCTCCTCCAAAGGAACCTCACAGTCTTCCTGGCGACCCTCTCAGTTGGCTGGAGGAGGCAGCTGACGCTGTACAGACAGAGCAATGAGGGAGGAAGGTGCATCTGCAGAGGTGAGTTGTGTCCTCCCAGGCTAACTTATCTAGAAGGAAAAGCTGAGTGGTAGTGGTGTGTGCACACGTGTGCTCCTGCATGTGGAAGCCAAAGATCGTCTTCAGGTGTCTTCCTCAGTACCCTCCATCTTATTTTCCTGAGAAGCTCATCAATCCGTACAGCCTGGCTGGCCAATAAGCCCCAGCATCCTGTTGTCTCCAGCACTGGATGTACGGGCACAAATTGCTGCACGTGGCCCTTTATTTACGTGGACGCTGGGGATCCGCAGTTGGGCCCTCGTGCTTATGTGGCAAGAACTCTGAATGAGCCATCACTCCAACTAATCCAAAGGTTACTCTTTTTCTTCTTTCTTCTCTCCTTTCTTTCTTTCTTCGTCTTTTTTAACAGTAAATTAGTTAGGAATTGTCAGGCAAATTTGGGGTGGAAAATGGCTGGCTTT